>JAVQJF010112769.1:0-12266 GCA_036023855.1 Gadopsis marmoratus
CATCGTTAAAATATAGAAATGACCACGATATAGACAGAATGTGTTCTTAAATCAACCTTATGCATCTGTGTCGTACTGCATGGAGAATGGTCATAGAAAATATGGGAAGTTTTAAAGATGAAGACGATAATGTCTGGTGGCCAGTGAAAGACAGCAGCATGACTCTGCTATTTACATCTAAAGCTTTAAAAGAGAAATGGATTCATCTTTTTCTCTCCCAAATTATGACACCAGAGGGCTTTAGGGATATGGAACCAGTTAGACATGTCTCACTAGATAAGAGTTGTTTTCTGTTGAGCCTAACAAAGAAAGAGCAAATGATGCCAAAGACCAAGTCATGATGATTTTCCAAAGATTTAGCTAATTGTTGGGTTTTGATTTGGTAGTTTAGAGCCTTTGTAAGAAATTGGAAGCCTGCCAGTGCTGACTCGTTAGCCACTGGCGCCTGGCCGCTGGAGACGCCAGAAGGGCAACAGTAGAGATGTTGAGTTGTACCACACTAATTTAATGCCAACTGGGGAAGTGGTTCATGTGTCGTTATGAATGCGCATCATCTTTGACCTCAACCTTGTTAGTCATTAAATCCTGAGCTGCCTACATTAGGAAAAGAGAGGCCTAGCCAAAGCCAGGCGAGGACTACCAACTGGCTATCGCCTGCAGCCTCACAGGAGGTGTCACGTGGAGGATACGGAGTCCAGTCGTGTGGCTACGGGTGAGTGTTCCCCAGACCAGAGAAAGGGAACACGCAATCACGAGGGACAAACAGGAACATTCCCACATCCATGGTAAGGCCTAGGGTCCGGCTCGTGGGTTAAAGGCAAATAAGGTGGAAAGCCATGTTTTAAAAATTCCTCCAAATAGCCCTTTTTCTTGGAAGTCATTTTGAGATAACCGGAGGAAACTTACAGGTGAATGATGGCTGAATTCCATTTAGCTGCTCCAGTTTCAGTGTCCTGGCATTGTGAATGCTGGCTCACTGTCACACTATAATGGCTCCGTGAGACATTTGAAATAGACTCATTATTGATGTTATACAGCAACCTGTGCGTTTCCTACTGTGACAAGTCAAAATGTCTGCTGTGAACGAAGCCTACAGTCTACATGTCCTCTTCTAAAAACTCTAGAGGGACAATCTGTGCTTCTAAATAATATATAGTCCATCTCTGAATATTAACAGCGTACGTTCTATCTTTTACTATTTCACATTTATAACTGAACATAAAGTTTATTAAAGTATTATCATTACTGTCATAGTGCTACCCCGTAGTGCTAAAGGGTTAACATACAGCTGCCAAAGTGCCAGTATCTCTACAGTGGACTATTATTTTAATTATCAATTCATCTGACCAATTATTTTCTCAGTTAAATCAATTAATTGTTTGGTCTACACAATGTCAGAAATTTGTGAAAAAATCATTTTTCCCCATCTAAGATGAGATCCTCAACGGTCTTGTTTTGATCAAAACAAAGATATTCAGATTACTATGATATAAAGGAGAGAGAAGCAGCAAAATTCTCATATTCGAGAACCTAGAAAAAAAATGGTGCTTGACTAATCGATTAATTGACCAATTCCTGCATCTCTAAACTGGACCTGGTCGAGCTTTCAAGATTTGAAAACAAATGTAGGAAAAAAGAGGGATGAAGACTGCTGTTCATCTCCTTTCAAATTAGGCGTAGAAATACAAAAAAACAGACCAAAATTGGAAAGATACTGGGAAAACTGCCTTGAGCAACATAGGAAACTCAGTAAGGATATACTTGTTTGTTATTGTGACATTAAAAAAAAAATATCACGTGTTGTTGGATAGGCCGTAAGACAAAGTCAAGGTCAAGAAAGATAAGGGAATCTGGGTAAGCAGCAAATGCAAACAGAAAAGAAGAAATCCACTGTTCATATGCAAATAAACTCACAAAACTCAAAAAGGAAAGCATTGCAGGTCATGAAGACTACCCAGATCAGTCTTCACTTCCTTCAAAAATCACTTACTGCATTATAAGCTGATAAAGAAAGCGTAATGTTATTTCACATGATAAAATGTCATGACAACAGATGTGAATCCAAGCACCTTAGACACAATATACTGTGGTACTGCCTTGATGCTGACGCAGCAGCCAAAATAAAGTGAAATTAAGTGTGAGGAGGAAGCTGCCGGTGAGGTTAACATTAGGCAGACATCCTGCATGCTCCTGCAGTCCACAAGGACAAGAGCAGCGTGAGGCTAACAGTGGCAGCAGTGCTGCTTAATCTCCCTCACTGCACACCGACTCCCACAGGGACGCGTGTGAATGCCCTCTGCAATTTGCCTGAGCCAAGTAACCGAAAGCTTCGAAATGTCAAAGCCACTGCAAGACACCACAGCACGTACAAAACACCCTCATTTGCATCAGCACATTTATCAGGCTGCGAACAAAGACCGGGACACTGCGAGCCGTTTTCTAGTTCTGGTCAGGATATGTAAAACATGCAGGTTTAAAATCAAGTTAAAGGGAGCCTCAAACGTGAGGATACAGTCTGATGTCTGTGCGTGTGGTCATTTAAACTGACCTTGAAGACAAGTGGCTTTTGTATCTCGTGAAGGAGCGAGTCAAGATGCAGCCCGAGAATAAAAATGTTCAAATTAGGAAAAGGTCACGGCCGATCCAATTATAATCCGCTGTTAGATGAGATTCATCTCCTGAGCTATGCTAACACTGAGGAATGGTCTCATATCCATATTCTATTTCTGAGCCTGTATGCTCTTAAGTAACCCAATGATTCTGTGTCCAGATCTCTCCAGGCTGACACTTCCTCCATATGAACTAAGCAAATTCCCCTCTGAGCTCCCAGAATGTCTCCAGAGGTCACTAGCACGTCCTGTGTGATTATAGGTCTACTAAACCTGAGTTTGACTGCATTCATGAGACTACGGTTACAGGTTAATCAACCGCCAATGAAAACCTTATTAATATACTGGAAGTTCAATATTCACTCTGCTTTTAGCTCTGGTTTGGCCTCCACATAGCTCCTGAGAAAAACATCTAGATTTCCAACTTTATTCACCAAGCACTCGCCAACTGTGTCTGCAATTTGGTGCTGCACAGGTAGCGTACATTCGGTTTAGCAGATCTTTCTGGAGAACGCCTGCTGCAAAATTTCACCCAAATTCAAAGCAACCACAGAAAAGAGGCTAAAAAGCTCTTTTTTATTATTATTATTATTATTATTATTATTATTATTATTATTATTATTATGTGTTCATCACGATGAGTGACCACTTTCACATTAACTGATTTAATATTACAGTACATTTACTAACAGAGAGAACAACAAAGGCATCCTTGATTAAAGCAGGCAAAACCTTGCTTAATGATTGCACTTCTGTACTGAAATAAATGATCTCTTTATGATCCCGATCTAATATTTCTAAAGACACAGCAGCCTCCTCAGTTGTAGAACAGCTGTGTGAGCCAGTGACAACACTGCTCTCAGCCCGTTAGCCTAGTAACATCAACATTTTTACTTCGTACGGACTTATCATTTTCTTAACGGGCAAATAATTACAAGAGATTTAATAAATGCAAATGTAGTCAAAGACTCCGCATGATGAAACCTCTGCAGTAGTTTTGACACAAATTTTCTTAACAGTAATATACAAATTCAAAGCCAGGGCTGAGCACACTCCACTGCACACCACTGTGCACCACACACTGGCTGATCTGAGAACCACCATACACCACACAACCTTTTTGTGCTACAGCACTTCTGTAGTTGGATTTCTCTGCCCAACAAACCTTGATGCAGTCCGCCTACAACTATCATTCTTTCCCTCCAGCTGCCTGAAAGTATGCATGAAACAGAATGCATACATACGTACGTACACGCAGCAATGTAGACAATATATTTTCTGAGTGAGACATGAGTCTATACAAAAAATATTTTGAGTGTGGGCATAAAAGTGTATTCAGTTTCTTCCTGACCCATGCAGGTATTTTTGGTCTGAATTGTAAAACAGTTTAAACATGCTTGGATACATGTGTGCTTGAGGTATGGCAAATTGAAAAACAGGTCAACCCTGTCCTTTTCATAGAAGGAACCTCTTATTGGTTTAAATCTGAATTATAGGCTGACACTACATAATTGCATCATTAGAATAATAATGAGAGACTATTGCTTTCATTAGTCATTTGTTCACTAAAGAGCAGGTGAAGGTTAGTTCTCAAAACTCAAAAGTATTGTTGTTTTAAAGAATACGACAAAACTCAATTTTGATAACTCAAATGGACTCAGTTGTTCTGTCTAGTAGAATTCAATAGGAATGGGAATTGGTGGATGTGCAAAAGGCACGAGATATCCTTTGCTGAGGGGCCAACATGAACCCACTCTAACCCTGATTGGACAAACGCTCCACGGTTTGTTTCAGATTTGCAAACTGGAAACACATGGTGACCATGAAACCAGTGTAAAAGAAATCTGAGGTGAGAAAAAGAACATGTTCAAGGTGAGGAAAAGGTCCGGCTTTAAGCACGATTCAGCAAATTATTAATTTACGCTTTATTCATTCGTAAGCCGAATTTAGTCAGTCAAGAGATTTGAGTCATGTCATCATATAAACACTAGCCATAGTTTGATTGGAATGGCTTCCAGCTTCTGGGCTCATTCAATTATCAGTGGATGTTTTCCAGGCTAAAATCAGACCATAAAAGATTATGTTTGGTTTTGCAAGGCTATTTCGGTATGTCCTCATGCCTATAAATTAACCCTACCGTGACCATTTCCTCACCGTCTTCCAGTAATTATTTTCAGAGCCGTGCATGCTACCACTTGAGGCTGCTTTCAGATAGCAAGTGTTTACCGCCCCCACCTCCGGTGTTTGTGCAGCACTATTCATTTTCTGTGGGTCATAAGAAAATTACCTGCCAAAGCTTTGTGAGAAAGCATGCAAAGGGGAGTGACCAGCAACACAAAAGCACTTGAACGTTTGTATGGCCCTTGCCTTCAAGATTCCAGATAAAAACAAGAAAGTGCTACTTGGCACAAAGTCACCTAAGTTGGTCCGGACCCAGAAATAATGTTTATGCTGTCAGTTAGATAAAACCTGCTATATTAATTGGGTCATATGCTAACCATTTCCTGTATAATAATAAATAATAACTTATTATGTCTGTATTAGCTAAAGTACACATTCCCTATTAAGCCACATGATGAGATAGAAATACATAAATAGCAACGTGTTGCAGATGGTTAGTAGGGTCGGAGGTAGCCTATAGCCTCAGCGGTAGAGTTGCACCCTGCTGACGCCCACTCAAAATACAAAAAACCGCCAACACCAGTCGGCAGTGGATGTAGCGGTTCAGCAGCTTCCTGTGAAAGCACCTTTAGGGTCGTGATTTTAGCAGTGCATCAACATCAGAGTAGATTTCTCTCAAGTGTGTGCTTTCCCTTGGACTTCAGGAGTAAGTCCACTGAGTCCACATCATACAAGGAAAAAACGGCTGCACAGAGGGCTCTCAAGCCTAAAAACAGGCGGCCTGATATCATGGAGGGGAGGAGGGGTCAGGAAAAAATAACATTGTTAGAATCTGATTCAGATTCTGATGAGGAGGAGGGATGCTGAAGCGAGAGGGAGACAGAGACTGTGTGTGGGGTAGGGGGATTGTTAAAGTCTGATGTTAAAAGACTTTTCTGACTTAAACTACAGTGCACCGCTGTTTGGGTGTCTATTTACTTTTTGTGCATTTTAAATATGTGTGTGTGTGATGGAGAGAGATTTAAAAATGGATAACCATAACTGAATAAATATTTAATGAATTAATTAAATTAATACTTTTGACGGGAAAAAATATGTATTAGATGACTTTTTGGTTTTTCAAATCAAGACAAACACTACACAAAAGTTAGTTACACACAAAAGTGCGATAACAAAATGGTGGCTGGTAAAAAATATGAGTGGCTGGTAGAATTTAGAATCCACCAGCCACTTTGGCTGTTGGAAGAAAAAGTGTACCCTGCACCACACCCCCTCATAAATTGTCTGTCAGTCAACGCTCTCTCAGCACTGCGTTCGAGGTCGAACGCTGAAGCTCCGGCTTCCCCAGTGTTACTTGGTTAGCATATCTGTTTGCTCTGGAGATGATAAGCACCCCAGTGATGTGGGGGAAGGTGGCGCGGGGCAGCCTGAAGAGTCTAATGCATTTTAATGAGAATCCTGGAAAGCCAAAGCTAAGGGGCCTATGGAGAGAGGGTGGCAGCGGTAGCCTTGCGCTGTGGCAGCTCCCGGTGTTCATCATTCCTTGCAACTCGCTGTCCCTCTCATTGGAGTTTATCTTCCTTCTTCCTCTCCCTTTCAAATCACCTCGGAGAACCCCCGACACGCCTGTTCAAAACAGGAATTTAAAAAGAAAAGAAGAACATCAACTATATCACTTCAGTCCTTTTTAATTCCTCCATATACATGCTTTTCTTTCCCTTTGGCCACTTGATTGCTGATCTCTTCTGACCGTGATGATGCTTCCTTATTCATTGTCATCTTTATTCCTGGACCAAATGTGGCCTGTCAGGTTAGATGAAACTGCCTGGAGCTCAGTGTGGCACTAGGGAGAATTAATGGCCCAGCAGCCATTATCTGGCTGTACAAAGACAAGTCTGTACCCTTTCTCTCACTTTGCATCTCTTTCTGAAACCCGTTTGGACAGAAAGACACACACACACACACACACACACACACACACACACACACTGGTTTGTTACATAAATGCAGAGCAATGCCATCCAGCGTAGTGGTGAAAAGTAGGCTCGCTGCTTCATAATGACAGGCAGGTGGTCTGTGTTAGACATCCCATGTCTGACTACTTGTCTATTCCAAACTGAGGCTGATGTGGACCATCTGCAGACTGTGTGTGTGGAAGTATGGAAGCGTGGAAGTGACAGACAGACAAAGAAGAACAAAGTGAGAAGGACATCCTCTAAATACACTGCAGCACTGCCCCAGGACAACAGGCAATATTCCAGAAAGGGACAGAAATAGAATACCATGGCTGGATGTGCTCCTGAAGATATCTGCATGTGCACATGCTCTCAAGCTGCTGCTCACGTCCATTTTGAAAACTTTAGTAAGCTGAGAATTTGTAAGGATTTGCATATTCTGAAATGGATGTGGATACATAACACACACACACACACACACACAGTTCTGTTTATAACACATTGTGTCTCCAAACACTGATATGTTCGCCACATGTTTGTGTGTTCCTATGTCTGCATGGGACACGTGGACATGTACATGGAATTTATGTCCCTCAGACCCTCCAGATAGGGTTGGGGCAGTTTAAAGATTTTTAAGCCAAACACTGAACCAGTATACCGGATTTTACCACTAGAGGTCGCACTTAAATCAGCAGGCGCTCCCAAGTGGACCATAATGAGACAGAGCCAATGACAGAGAGTGTAGCGAGTCCAGTCCACACGGTGGCAGTAATGCACCTCTAAGCTGGTTTGCCAACTGCCAATAAACAGTAAAGAAGATGAAGCAGCCCGCAGGAAGTGCGCCAGGCCTTGAAGCCAACCTGACATTATGGCCAAATTCTGTAATTACAACTTCTGTGTCTGTCACGTGATGCACACTGGCCCCAAGAGACTGTTTCTATAGACTTACATTGTGAAAGAGATTGTTAGCGCAAGGTGTTGCAGCGCTTGTTCGTGCATATTTCTGTAACTAGGCGGCACACTCTGAGTGTTTCACTTCAACATGGACACCTTCAAAGCTGGACTGGCTGAGCAGGTACGCCTTTACAAGCACCTGTACGGCCCTCCCACGAGAGACCACGGGGACAGCCAAATTATTGGGAACTCGTGGAGAGAGATTGCCACCACATTTAATAGATAGAGTTGGGTTCTTCCTCAGCAACGAGCTCCGAGAGAGAGCTGCCATGTTGGTTTATGACTCGTTGACTTCTTGCTTATTTCATTTCTTAAAACTGCGACAAATAGCGCAGCAAGAACAAACACCTCTGTGCAAGCGTGTAGCATAAACAAGGCTTTAGTCCATTTATAAACAAACTTAATATTATGTTTCTTATTACTAATGTAATACAAGTTGGATTTTGCTATTTTTCTTTTTCTTTTGATGAAACACAACTTTAAGACCTGGCGGATAAGGTAATTTGGTTTTGCAAATACTGAGGTAATGGTGCTGGGCACAAGATTCAATAAGGACAAAATATCTCAATCAACGATTAGTGATGTTGCTCCCAAATCAAAACCAAGAAAGAATCCCTGAATAATATAAAGGATATGAAATCAACAGAGAAGCAAATTAAATTCAATGCTTCAAAAATAAAACCTGCATATCAAAAACTTTCTTATCATATATTCTATTGTAATATTTGTGATATTTATTTTCAGTGAACCCAGTGACATCCAGTCTGCCTCTATCACTTCCCTTTTGGTGGTTTTAAGAAGAAAATGGAAATACTCAAAATCGATTTATACGCTTTCCCTTGAAACGTTTGTGTGTGTGTGTGTGTGTGTGTGTAAATACATATATATATATATATATATATATATATATATATATATATTTGGTATCACCACTAGAATTTAAAATCAGGTTCACATAACTTGAGTTTGAACAAAGTTTGGATGCACAGTATGATTTTGTAATGACTGACACACCAGGTTTGAGGAGGTAACAAAGTTTGCACACCACCATTACAGGTGAATCTGAATAGATGGTTTCTCATCTGGATGAAAGCCTCTGGCAATCGTGTTCTACTTGTCCCTGACATCTCAGGCAGGCTAAATAAAATATTAAGTGAGTTAGAAACCTGATCTTTAGACAATGCAAGTGCCCAAAAGCTTGGAAACCATTTCACTGGATCATTACTTTGACTCCTACCTGCATAATTCACAGCAGTTGTGTGACAATCAGAGAATTCAGTTAACTTATCTGGAGTATGAATTGCTATAAAAAAAAAAAAACAGCCGATTATTTTGCTAGAGCCTTAACTAGAGTCAAGTGTCTACACGTTTGTGAATCTGCATAGGCCTGATGCACATAGACATCTAGCCTCATTTAGGTCTATCATCCACTGCATGGGAGTTCCCATAGACAAGCTTAGTGCACTGCACTTCATCGCGGGTGGGGACGTCAACCAGACGTACGTTTGCCAAACCAGCTACTTACGTCTGCGAACTGAAGTCTTTGCTCTAGTAAAACTGAAATAATACTGTTTCCGATAAATCATAAATCTAACCTTTTCTTGTCTACGTTTTCTAGTAAACCATCTTCTATGCCTTGTGGTGCACTAAGCCCCCTCCCCACCGAGGCCAGAGGGCCACAGTCGCAAGGGGCAACAATGAGCCCATTCCACGCTCGGAACCCAACTTTGACAAGCGACACAATAATGGTAGACGTCTAACGGCACAGAGCGCTCACACGTGCTCCACAAGTACTAACCAAAATATAGAGAAAAGGCCAAGAAAACATGGAACTGGACATCAAATGACAACAGTGGGTCCTTTAGCTTCGCATTGAGGCCAGAAATCCTGCCTCGCATTTGTCTGACAGACAGGACTGAAGGTTTGAGGCACATACACATCAGCTCCTCCACAAGCCTCTTGAACTGTGATCACCGAATAAAGGCCTTTTATGTTATAAATCTCTCTGCAGCGATGTTTATGTGCACCTTTGCAGAAGTATGTTTTGAGATTTACCCTAATGCATTATCTGTTTTCCAACAAAGTGCTAAACCCCCACACTGTGCGTGAGTGCATCCGCTGTGACACTTTTGAAAAGCTACGCGAGGCAATTCTCTCAGCAGTTAGGGGCTGTGGAAATACATGAATATGAGTTATTTTAGAGACATGACTGCAAGCACATTTTCCCCTTGAAAATTCAAGAGTGTTCACAGAGGGTGATCCTAAACTCATCTCTTCCTGCACAAGTCAGCGTTTCAGTTGTGAAACGTTGCACAGAATGGCTCTGAATGATGCCCAAAGACACGTGCAGCAATGCAGAGCACGGTGACAGTATAACGGGGAGCGCTCCGAGTCTTTAACACAAGACCCCGTTGGACGTCTCCAGTCATTTCAGACATAAAAGAGGGCAGGGAAAACAAAGGACATAGACAAATCGCACGTGGTGATGTAATCAAGATGTGATGAGATTTCAAATCACATCTCACAACTAATACCTAAACTGTGCCCGTGCAGCCAATCAAATCCTACAATCCAGTATAGTAGAATCAACAGCACAAAATACGCACACTGGCCTCGCATGACTATCCAACAGCAATTGAAACATGCCCTTTTCAATTTTTGGGTCAAGGCCCACATCTCAGTGGCAGGTCGGATTAAAATAAACACCATGAATATTAACTGAAATATTCTAATTTGAGGAGATTTCAGGGTGTCTTTCAGAACTGTAGCTCTTATTCGCGTCAGAGAACCCGCTGAAGAATATAACAAACTCCAGGGACGTGAAATAGCATCTCGTCTCGGAGTTGATGGACCGCCAACACAACACGAGCAACATTACGGTACTTTTGTCTTCTACATACATGGATTCAGTGAGGCAGGTGTATCCACTAAAACTCAAATTTACCCATCTTTTTATTTGTGGATTGGAGTTTAACTGCATTGTTTAAAGCAAAGATCCACAGAATACAGTGGTCAATGTTGTCAAATTGATGAATAAAAGGGGTGTATAATGGGATAAATGATGAATCATTTATTGATGTTTGCCTTAGATGGTTAACCCACCCTAACACTAATCAGAGCCTACACATATATTCCAAAAGCACACAAGTTAGATTTGAAGATGATTGAAAACGGTTTACTACTTTAATACGTATTAGTGTATTCATATCCATTTAATGTATATATTTTAACACTGGAAACACAGGTTATATACAGGATATTAAGTCATCTAACATGCCCATTAACTGCATGACTCATTTTTCAGACACGGTTTGATATCTTTCCACACACATCTTCCGAAGCCCAACAGCTGGAAGCCTCCTTCTTCCAATCTCATCCCAGATATCCTGACACCTGCAGAGGCAAAAGCCCCGTGACAGCCAGGCGGAGCGGGTTCGAGCGCTGCAGCAGCCTTTTGTGTTGCACATGGACACATAAATAAACCAGTGTCCGCACAACAAGACTTACCTCCGGTCTCAGTGAAAATGTTGCTTTTGTCTTTTGAAGACAGTGGACAGGTTAGCTCACGCAGGCAGCATCAGTGCCTCCTCGGTATGCTGCAGAGAGACGGCGCTGCACGGGAACACCAGCCGTGGAGTGGAGCCGAAAATAACAAATACTGGCAGATACTGGGACTATTAGTGAAAACAACGGCGTGTTCAGTCATTAGACTCTCCGAGACGCAGCCGGGGCTCGTTGGGTCGTTGTTTACGAGCTAGCCTAGCTGTCAGACAGGCAGAGTGGAAGCAGCTGCCTGGAGACCGACTTGCTGCTCAGCCCAGGCTCCGCCTACCGCCGAGGGAAATCCCGCGCTCAGGTCTCGCGATGACACTCGACCTCTCTAATTGTCACACGTGCAATTGATAATTATGGCGTCTTGCGCATTTTGATCTGATACCGTCGTAAAAGAAGTGCTAAACATATTAAACATTAAAGTAAAAGTGTGTTTGTGTTATCAGCAAACTGTACTTAAAAGTTTCAAAACCCTCTTTATGCAGACAAAATTGCCATTGTCAGTTATATAATAATAATAATAATAATCCAGTAAGACAATATTAAAAATAACATAATACTTATTTTCCAGAGCTGTATATTAAAAGGTACAAAATAAATATCTAAATAAAAAATATATTTATTTTATTAATATTAAATATGTCTGGGGCAAAATTACTGGTCAATGTGAAATGCACTGAAAGAGGTCAATAAACTGAAGCTTCATCTGCAAACTTGAATCAAGATGTGAAACAAGGTGCCGGTTCTAGCCTGCTATATTTGGGTGGGCAGGTAGAAAAAATGGGTGGGCAACTATGCCGAAAGTTGCCGGTTCAAATTCCTGAGCAGAAAACAGATTGGGAGCTAATGAAGCAGGCATTTCTAAGTTTGCTAACTACCCTCCGATTTCAGTCAGGAGAGGAGGTTTATTTACCATCAATAAAACTTTTGAAGAGTTTGAGGTCTCATCAAACCCAAAGTTTACAAAAATAGAAGGTAGTTTTATTCAAAGTCAAACTAAAAAGTGCCAAAGAAAACAACTGAATCAACTAATCAGTCCTAGACTCAAACCTGTACCCAGTTCCACCGATGGTCT
>JAVQJF010112774.1:0-10841 GCA_036023855.1 Gadopsis marmoratus
CCTCCTCCTCCTCCTCCTCCTCCTCCTCCTCCTCCAAATAACCGTCCTCCTCCCCCTGGGGACAAGCATCCACCCTGAGACTGAACCAGGACCTGCTCCTGCTGGGTCAGACTACACACACATGCAAGTCCATGTGAGAATACATACAGGTCCATACAAGGCAAGCAGTGAAGTGGAGTACATCAGGATAAGACTACTTTACTACACTTTACCTTTACACCTAATATATGTTTTTAGCGAAAGCAAAAGAAACATATTCACCCATCCTGGGAGCCCAGCTCCTTTAAACATACTATGGTTGTCATTTGTTGGCTCTAAGCCACAGACACAGATCATATGTACCAAAAATATGTAATCTGTGTTGTGTGCCTAATGGACCATAACCCACTAGTTCCTGGTTAGAGAAACACATTTGAATTTGTTTTCTTTAAGTGCTGTATATATTGACTTTGTGGTTATATAAGCACTTACACCTTCATCCTCTGGGCAATGCGTTGACAGTCCTCCTTATCATAGAACCAAATCCCATGGATAACCACTGGGGGATTGACAAAGAGGGGAAAACAGGGACAAAGAGAGAGAGAGAGAGAGAGAAGTGAACTTTTGAACATGTTATGCTAAAATGACAATGCTAAAAATCAAGTTAGTCGGTGAAATAATGACACTGCCTGTTGAATTTTGAAATGCAGCCAGCCAGTAAGGTCAGCAGACACCAAAATGAGTTTTCTGACCTGCCATACCCATACAATCAAATTAATGCACAGACACGCTGCCATGCAACTCTGCTGCTATGACATCAGTGCAGGCCCAACGGACATGTAAACGGTTTATTATTAGCCTTGCTGTGTCTAAACCCAGGGTTTAAAATGAGTCATTCCCCAATGGGAACCAAAGCCAGCGGTGCCATTATGGGCCCCACGAGACTCCTGAACTACATAAACATGGTCAACAAGGGAGGAAAAAGGCAACACTAACACTCATTCGTCACAAGATTACACAGCAATAAGCAAGTAAGTTGCATTACATTGCAGTGACTCATTTGACTATTTTCATTTGTGCTGGCTCCTAAAAGCATATTGGAACATGTAGCATTGTTGCATATGTATTCTAATTCCAGTCAGTGAGGGGAGACTGATAACTTTTCCCAGCAACAAAATTTTGTACGCGGCAATAAACACAGTAGTCTTAAAAAACGTCCAGATCCCACGGTCCTTTGATTGATCCATTCCACCAATTCTCTATGTATCGTGTAGAAAGTCTCAATACTGGTGGAAATGAGGTACCAACAATACCTAAACAATACTTCTGGATACCGTACTTTGAGCTATATATGAACATGTTTTCCCTTTTCTTATTGAACAAAAATAATAAATGATAAATTCAGTCTAAAAACAAGCAGCTGAACAAGAACATTGCCTGAATAAAATACAGACCACAACTGGCAAAAATATATCTTAAATCTGACTGATCAGAAAATAAGATGAAATCAGTACAACGCCAGATGTTGCCACAGTTGATATTCAGTGTTGCAAACACATTTCACGCTGTACCGATAAGGCCAATTCCAAAAAGGAAAAGAGAAGTGTTTAAGACACAAAGAAGAAAAGAGAAACACTTGTGAATGAAGTGGAGAGTCTGGATTTAAAGACAGACAGAGTAGAGTGAGAGACAGAGAGGCTGTATGTGGCGGTGGACAAAGTTACTACCACAGGCTTATCAAAGACACACACACACACACACATTCCTACACAGACAGACATGCACAAAAATACACACACAAGCCACTGATGTCAGTATGGATTTAGGGAAAGAGACAGAGACACATACATGTACACACACACACACACACACACACACACACACAGAGTTCAGTTGAGCCTGGGAAAATCAGTCAGTACCGAAAAAGTAACTGCAGTTAGAGACTGTCTGGTGGAGCCAGAGCCACTTAGTGCTCACTGGGGATGAGACTGTTTGACAGAGACAGAGAGATGCAAAGTCAAAGTCAGAGAGCTGGAAAATTGAGAAAAAATGAGCGAGACGGATATAAAATAGGAGTAAGTGAGGTGTGTTAGAGAGGGGATTATCAACAAGTCCATCGAGTTCTGAGAGCTCCTTAGCTGTCAGGAAACAGAGACTGAGCTTTGTCAATGAATGAAAAAAATGTTGAACTGAGATGCCCCGCCAAAAGAGGAAGATAGGAGAAGAAAAGGAAGAGGACAAGATGGAAATTGTCTAATAGAGGTGATTATCACACACATTTTTGGCTGCCCTGACCTTCCAAAAGTCTAAACCTCAACAAGATTGAAAACCCCTCAGAGAGAGAGAGAGAGAGAGTCAGAGAGGGTGAGAGAGAGAGTGGGAGGAGGACTACAACCAGTAGCACCAACAAAACTGTGGCTGTGGCCACAAGGTTAGGCTTTCAGGGTGAATGTTAGAGAGAAGGGGCTTCCAGTCAGCAGCACTGGAGACTGGCAGAGAGAGAGGAAGAACGGCAGAGGGACATCTGCACTGAATAAGTAAAGCAGAGATCCTAACCAAGTGAACTGGACTGCAAACTCCACTGAACGGTCACATGGGCAGTTAACTTCAACAGAAAGATGACCAAAAGTGTGAGACCACCATTAGGAGGGGTCACTAACTGAGAGATGTCACTTCTGAATATGACGGCATGCGTTTACAGTTTGAACATGGAGTATTGGAAGCTTCAGCGATAATCACTCTACTGAGGTTTGTAAGTGATTCAGGACGAAACCCTCTGTGACTACGACAACCCAGCAAACAGCGACCACTGGTGCATGTGTGACGTCTGCTGAAGACCTACAGTGACTCCTTGACAGGACTCCAGTGGGACTTGGATGCACAAAAATACATGATTACACTTAACATGTTGCTTTTAAAAGAAGACATTTTTAGTATCTGATTTTTGCATTTTTGGTCGACTTGCACAGCAACATTGTGTTTTTCCAGGAGGTTTACAGTTTGACAATAGTGACCGTGTTTGGCTGTAACCTTAGCTGTACTACTGGGACTACTCAAACAGTAATTTCTAGAATGTTTTGTCAAGCTTTAGCATAGTTAGAAATGCAGAAATATTTGTAAGCAGCAGTGTAGTCCAAGAAGGATTAGGTGTGCTTTAACTGCAGCATGTGGAGAGAGTTCATCAGTCATAAGTAACAGTGTTGATATTCTTTTCGCTTATATTTAATTTGCTGGAGGTTGGTCAGGGTTAGGTGCAACACACATTCATGCTTATTATTGTTGTTCGAGAAGAACCATCACTTCCTTTCTTTGTAGGAATGGAATTCCTGACATTGGAGGAGTTTACAGCTACCAAAACTCTCGTCTAAGAGGACATTACCACTAGTGTTACACCTTTACGCCTCCCTCCTGATGCTTAACTGCATGTACTTTTAAACTGCTCTTTTTCTACTAAAGCCCAGTTCCCAGGAGGCTTTGTCAAAACTGCTGTGACAGCTGTATGTGCACTACATGACCTGACTAAAAGGAAAGTCACACAGAGATACACATTACAGTAGCGCACTATCAGTGCATCCTTCGCTTCCGAAGAAGAAAAATCTTATGAGAGGAAGCGTCACAACACCTTCATTGAACCTTTTGCCAGATAAGGAATTACTGGAGGTGCAATTGAAGCATAGTCTGAGCAACTTTAGGTTCTAGAGATACTCAAAGAGACAATCACTACCTGACTGTGAGACTGCTGAGAGACAAGTGGAGCCATGCTGAGAGGCCTGTTTCAGAGGAAACCTAAACATGAGAGACTGGAGGAGGAACCTGAGGTCAGATTTAAAGGCTTGCTGGTGTCAGAGAGAGACCTGGGATATACATACGTCCAACCTGGAGGTAAGACTGTCCATACAGCTGACATACAGAACACCATAGTCAAGTGAAATGGAGTGCTAGCGATAGCACTTAATTATTAATTATTTGGTCTATGAAATGTCAGACATTTGTGTTAATGGCCATCAAACCTTTCTAAAAGGGAAGGTGACATCTTCAGATTGCTTGTTCCGTTTGAGCAACAGTCCAAAACAGAAAGATATTCCGTTTACTGTCACAGAGCACAAAGAAAAGCAGCAAATCTTCACCATCAAGAAGCCAGAACTAAAAAATGTTAGGCATTTATACTTAAATAGCATTAATTAATTGATTATCAAAATAGTTGACTTTCCATTGAATATTAGATTACTCATACTTTGATAAATAAACAAAATTAAACACCTTTTGGCTCTGCCTCGTCAGGAGGTTTTACAGCAGGAAACAATTAAACTACCCTTCACATTGTCTTTAGCTGCAATGCAGTACAATCTAAAATCTGCATGAGTGGGTCAAAGGCACGGGAAGACAGATATAACTATCAATGTCCTGCACATAAACTATGTATCAAACTGAGAATACTGTAACCTAACTTCTATGCTGAACGCGTGTTCATGATTTTACCACCCAATTTTCCCCCCCATCACATTCAAATGAGATGTTACCAGTCAAATAATCAAGTGGAGCCACAGCCAAAAATCATGACACCAACACTGCCAAGGTTAGGCAATCAACTCCATGTGCAAATAATGGGGCTTGGGATTGTAGGTGCTTACAGAAAGGAATGTAAAAAGCCTCCTATCAGTTCCTCTGTACTGGGATATTTTCCAGAGGAATAACGACTTGCTCAGGCTAAAAATTCTCTTCCCTGAATCTTGCCCTGTTCTGCGGTATATCTCCACTGTTTATTTTTAGCCCGGGGTGCCACTCTGTGCCAACTGCCATTCCAGGAAGAAACAGCAGCACTGAGAGCTACATGTTTGTCCAATGATAAGATTCCACGACCCTTGCACACAGAGGTCACGCCACAGTGGGACTGGCAGCATTACCAACAGCCTGGGGCCTAAATAGTCTTAGAGATCAAATGTTAGCCAGAGAAAAAACATATTTTCTGAGCTGAGATGACGTTCCTGTTTGCACAGTTTACTGGAAAAGATTCCTTCACCACACACAAACCATTATCCGCTAAATGCTGTAGTTGGGAAGTGACATTTCGAGGTCTCTTCGATCATCTAAGGTGCTGTTTCTCTGGTTATGTCCATATGTGTTTTGTCGGTTAAATCTTATCACATATCTGCATGCTAAAATTTTTTGTTGGGGTCCAACAATAGTAAACCTAAATCACAGCAGCTTTGGTGATAAAAATCAGTTTGATTGCAACAATTTGGCATCTCTCCTTATTTGGGTGTATTATCCGTCTTCGATCACTGTAACTGGCTGCAGGCACTGACCATTAGGTTTGCTATGTACCCGCCCACACTTAACTCATATAACCCCTGCCCATATTACCTTCTTATCAGAGGAAATAGTCATCAACTGAGCTGTGATTACTGGTTTTATGTGTTTTTAAATTTCTTTCCTTCCTAGGACATTTGAGTTAGCTGTTCCCTTGCAAATTATTCCCCTTTTACCGATGCTCTGACCACACCTAGAGATCAGTACTATCACAGATCATCTTTAATGTGTCCTGAGTGCATTTAAACCTGGTGTAAAAGGTGTTAACAGGTCACAAGAAATGTTTGTCATGCACATAAATTCACTAAGCCTTCAGGATGTTTAATAATGCCTATGTTGTAGAAATGTCAGTGAGACAAATGAAGTACTACAGGAAGGGGATCAAAGCAGGCATAAGGAATCTACTGGTATCTAAACACAGCATTCCACCTGCCTCTTACTGAGCCTGATGGAGAGTGTGAGACCACGGCAGAGAGGGAGGGAGGTCCGAGTGTGTCAGCAATTCCTGAGTGAGTGTGTGTTTATATTATCAGTGACTGTTGTGGTCTATCTAATCTTCGCTGGCTGGTTTTGTAGTGCTGTCAGGCTCTCGAACCACAGGCACACTCTGCAACATGTGTGTGTGTGTGTGTGTGTGTGTGTGTGTGTGTGTGTGTGTGTGTGTGTGTGTGTGTGTGAGAGAGAGAGACAGGCTGATAGACCTGGAGTCACCACAATACCTCTGCTCCTTACATGGAAGTATTCACAATCCAGTTTGCATAGCTTACGTGCATATACGCAACATAAATATTCAGGGGAGTTATAGAAAGTGATAAAGACATAGGAGTCTTTTGAATAAGATAAAAAAAAACAATAACAAAGGCAACCATTTAGCCATTTTTTGTCCATTTTAATGTTCTCCCCAGGCCTTCTCACTATCGACCTCTCTGTAAACAAAGGGAGACAGTACACTAAAGACTCTGTGCTCTCTGTTTGATCCACCTCTTTTCTGGTTAAAATATTTCTCTCCGTCTAGCTCCTGTTTTCTCTCTTTTCCTGATTGTCTTTGTCTCTATCTTTCAAAAGGTTTTTTGTCTTACTGGGTCTGGCTGCTTGTGAAACACAGCAAAGTCTCTATTTAGTCTATGTGGCTAGCCCTGGTATTTAGCCATCTACCTCGAACAGTCTGTGACTGTCTGTCTAACGCTAGTGTTAGTGACCTCTGTATAGCCAATGTTTTTCACATTTTTAAAAAAACATTTTGTTTGAATTTTCCTTATCGTAGTTTCTTTAATGTTTCAAGACTTTGGGTGATATTCAGCATACAGTGACTCACACTGAAAGTGGCTGGCAATAAAACTGTCAGCGAAGACATATCACTCTGCCACTGATAATTCGGATTCACTGCAATGAATATCACACTAAAAGAAATGGCATTAGGCATTAACTATACTAAAGGCGTCTATGCATATACTGTGTTCAACAGGTGTTGAGAGCAAAATGTGTCAATAAGAACTGTGCCTGTGTGTGTATTTGTGTGTCTTTCTCCTTACATCGAGCATTGCGGTAAAGCAAGAAGGGGTGCTGCAGCTGGAAGTCCAGGTCTTTGGTGATTGGCTCGGTCAGGTTCTCCATACTGAGTCGGTTCATAATGGTGAAACCATGCCTGGGAGATGCAAGTCTGAAATACACAGCACAGAAATATATGTGACAAATTCATGCAAATATGGGTGAATCACAACTTGAAACAAGAGGCACTGCCATGCCCTGCCATATTCACCATAAAATATTACACAGAAATAGTTGTGCTAAAAAATTCAATATTGACAGGGCAAAGACAACACCTATTGGTCCCAATTTTGCATGTTAACACTTAATATGGCCTTAGTTTTAATATGCCTGCTAAAGAGGATTTCTCAACAAATATACTGTATATTAAGAACTGTACTTTACGTAATGTTTGACATGGAAGATCTTTAGAATCCAAGATATCAGCATCAACTTTATTACCTCGTGTAGATAAAGAGGGTGCCTTCCACCTCGGTCTTCTCCTAACAAAGACAAACACACATCAGATAACTGGTCTCTTTAATGATTAATTTGTGTCACTCTGCACTTTTGGGTTAAACATATCATTGCGTTATGGATTTTCCTAAAGTTTAGACTCATCACTGGAACAAGCAAAATGAAATATTTTCAAATAACAAACCCTCCAAAAAAATAATTATGTAGAAGAAGTAGTCCAAGAAGCTGAATGTAACTCGACTCTGTCTTCTGAGGAACAATTTGTTTAAATACGTGTTAGTTGCTTGGGGGGCAAACATCATATTCTTTATGTATCAACTATTGGTACCATATTCCAGGCAATCAGATAATAGATAATTAAACTAACCATTTTTGTGGAAAATAGCTATTTAGGCCCTATACGCCCATAGCTGGGTAACAGTACAACAACTTAAGTGGAGTAAATCAGTGACAAAGCGCCTCTACCTGGGAGGATGGCGAAGCTAAGCTAAGTTAGCACATTACCAAGTTCAGGCTTACCCACTCATTTGCCCTGTTGTTATAAGTATACAGGGCAACTTGGCTGGCCACGTCCACAATTTTATTGATGTATGGATCTTGTCGCTGGAGGGCAGCCAGACTTATGTCCAGTCCTTTAGCGGTGAGGCAGTTGCTGCTACCTGCAGACGTCGCTGTCATTGTTCCCTATGGAGAAGCTATCTAGCTTCAGCGGCTAACGAGTCACAGGAAGATGAGATAAAAACCAACACAGCAACAAGGTAGGAAAAAAATGCCAAAGCAATCGGTAATCACACAGTAGCTTGTTTTGAAACTTAACACTTGAAAATGTGAAGATTTCAAGAGTTAATGAGTTTTAGCTGCCATGAGTGAGTTTGTTAACGGCCATGTTTAGCCAGAGATTGTAAACAACTAGACATGAGTAGTTGCGTAGCAGGATGAGATTTCAGTTTCATCAATCAACTTGGAGAAATCGATGGAGAATTTCTGCCGTCAAATGCAGGGATTTTCATTATTACTCTTCAAGCATTAATGATAATGTCAGGAGAAACACCGCTGTGAACCATTATGTCTATAGCTGCAGTTTAATTTAAATCATCATTAAATAATTGCTTACATCAGATAGGTTAATTATATTGCCAATGGATTGGTTGTGGAATATGTTTTTATTTCTGTTTTATTTTCATATCGACAGCGGTGGTTTGGCTACAGTCATCTGTATTAGTGGTATATATGTTTAGGAACACTCTGAGTGTGTAGCACACATTTTGCTGCGTCCCTTAGTGCTGTTAGGAAAGAAAGCTATCCTGTTTGATCCTGCTTTAACTTTATGTCCCTGTCACTTCTCCCTATACAAGTAAGCGGCTGATGTTTCTCTTTTGTCTTTCGTATCTCTGACTGCTGCTGGGCAACATAAACGCTGATTCTGACTGATATCCCAATTCACGGTTACATTTCCCATAAAACACACTAGGGGGCATCAGAGGGATGGATATAACACAACCACCCCCTCTCTCTCCATTTACCGCATGAGCTGGCGTTGATCTGAAAGCCCAAACAATAATGTATGTGTGTGTGTGTGTGTGTGTTTGTAAGTATCCCCCGAGAGATGTGTCTTAATGGGAAGGGGAAGCATATGAAAGTGCAGTTACACAGACTCCCAATAGAAACAAGTATAATTTTCACATCTGTTTTTTCAGTGCGGTTCATTCCCCTGCAACAAGGAATCACTGAATCTTGCACTTTAGACACAGTTCAGGATGTATCTTTTTCTTTCTTTCTTTCTTTCTTTCTTTGGAAACCTTCCCGCATATGTAAAACATGACATGTTTCTCTTTGTACTGAGTGACTGCAGGTGGTTTTTCAGCGATGTGTAAAGGGGTTATAAAAGAATGGAAGCGCAAGCAAATGCAGCATCTTCTGTGGAAAGTACCTTGTCCATGGGCCCAGTTACGCAACAGTTAAGGTTTACACTTATGCAGTTGTCAAATAGTTCTCTAGGTTTAAATTTTCTGGTTAATATATATTTCCCCTTCCCTTTCAACAGGGCTGCTGTTCCTGTGTGTTTACGCTTGTTCCTATAATGCACCAGCTGTTCAGCAATGAAACAAATCCTTGCTGAAATTAATACTCAAGGACAGAACAGTAACTGATACAGACTTTCAGGACTGCAAATTCTTGAAATCCATATCTGCCATAGCCATATCACACAATATCAGTTGGCTCACCATATCCTGTTCTGTTTCAATGGAACTTGAGGGGACATAGCCACCTGTTCAAGTGGCCATACCTTCATTCTGTATGCATTTGATAGTATATTACATCTTGTATAAGCAACCACTGATAAACACAGAACGCCATAAATTGTTTCATTTTCTGTCATTAAATTAACACTATTTAGCATTATATTTCAAATATGTGCTCCTAATTACTACAACAGCTATTGCAGTACACTGCAGATGATAGGAGATTTATATTGTCACAAGTTTGAGATGTACAACAGCTGGTGTGCATCCATCAACAGCCATGTCAGTGTGCCCTTGAGAAAAACAGTGACCATCCAACTGCTCATTCAGTTTAAGCAGCACTGGATGAAAACATCTGATTTAAACACGTCAAATGACTTCTCCTCTTAAATGTGAATGAAGCACTTCCAAGTCAGACTATGACACGTCTTCCTCCTTATGAACATGAAAATAGCAGCTGTGTGAGTCAGTATGGGCCTACTTTTCTCTTGGCAACTATGTCTATGACTTTGTCAGGGTGATAGTGTACTGTATGTGTAGTGTAGTGTAAATGTGTATTTGTCAGCTTGGTAGCTATCTGTTTGTCAGTGATGAGGCTAATGGGTTATCCATCAGCAGGTCAGTACTGTCAATAACCATTCAGTCAAGATTGAGTGCTTGACTGTGATAGGTGGGGATGGGCCAAGAGTTGCTACTCACAGGCAGGAAGGATAATGAGATTTAGCCAGCAGGCAGCTTTTGAAATTTAACAAATGGAGGATATACATTGTTCTGGAGGATGGACATTGTAAATTCTGTTTCTACAATGGAAATAATGTCCACCTCTGCAAGCACCTGCACATATCTTTTACAACAGACATGCAGTTTGAGGGTCTCTAGGCGTTAACAGGTTAATATATTACAGATCCTGGAACAAGTTGAGTAATTATTATTGTACTGGGATGGAAAATAAAAATGAAATGTCTTTAAGGAAAATGATTATCCTGTATCAAGTAAGGCCTGCTGAAACAAAACAGTGTGTGTGTGTGTGTGTGTGGGAGTGTATAATTGGTGGGAAACAGGTCTATAATTTACATAGGGGGATACACTGCATGATTTCAGTTGTCCTGCTAAAGCCATCTATTGTACACAGGCATATTTCAAGGATGCTTGAAGCTACTCTTAGGGAGGAGAATCACAAATCACAGTGTGCCAGGGCCACACTGGCAGAACGTACTGGTACTGGTAGATTCTCTTCACTTGATATTTTGCAAAACCAAATGACATAAACCATATATATATATATATATATATATATATATATAT
>JAVQJF010112776.1:0-35333 GCA_036023855.1 Gadopsis marmoratus
CCAGTGACGAGACGTGTGGTTAAACCATGGTTTGCCCCCCCCCCCCCCCTCGACATGTGGTCTGTGTGTGAATGTGAAAGTTCTTCAGTATCAAAGCATTAGTCTAAAATTAGTTTTGACACGGGCTTTGTGGATATGAAATTGCTGTGTTGAGTAGTAAATTAAACCCAGCAGGAATAGTCGATAGTTATAATGGATCATTTAAATAAGTTTGGTGAATAACACTGACACTATGTTTAAATGGTTTTTGCCCAATTTCCTACTAAACTGTTAACATGGTTAATGAAATGGATTTCCCACTAACATGCAGCCGTGTACTCTGCCTGTGTTTGACGGGGCTCCGTGCCCTAACCTGTCGTTTATCGCATCTAAAGTTGGAAAAGTGGAACGGCTGGAGCCATTTGTGCCATTTTCCTTCTTTTTTTTTTAAGTTTTCCACCGGTGGCAGACTTGTTCGATGGTGCGAACTCGGCCTCCCTCTTTCTTCTGTTAAACCACCTTCTTGAAAAGGTCCCCGTTGTGATATTTGCCCATATCCAGAAACCTGCTGATGTCCGAGTCCTTCATCATGTTTATCAGTAGGAAATGTCCAGTATTGAACATATTAACAGTTCATGTAATCTTGTATCATATTTTGTGTGAACTGGCTTAGAGACAATTGGCTCCTGCTGCTTCTACTTCCTGTTAAACTCCTCCATCATTACCAAAGAAAAGGAACAATTTAAACCTCTGAAGAAAACATAAGAAAGCAACACTGATGATATGAAGAAGAAACGGTGACATACTCGAGCCACCACTGAGAAACAGTGAGACATTTTTTCTTCTAGCACAGGATATGAGTCCTGTGTGACCTGTCACAGGAAGTTTCTGTCACATTGTGGTGAGACATGTGAAACATGACAACATATTCAGCTTATAGGAATCAGAAGTCTGCAGTCGTACAGATTCTGTCTCAGGGAAAAACAAACGAGCTAAAGAACTGAGTACAGTACAGCCTAGTGGATGACTTGTAGGAGTGCTACTATGGAATCGGTTTGCCACCAGTGTTTGCTGTCCATGGGGAGGGAGTTTTGGAATACCACAAATGTTTTTGGCTCCATGTCACCATAAATATGGGGAGAGAGAGACCAAGGTCCCTGGGAAGTTATGCAAGTCACCACAGCAGTCCATAGAAACCTCAGGGCGAGTCACTGTAGGAGGGACACAAACAGCAGGCCGCGATGCCACCTGCTGATGGCTTCTGGTACTACAGCCATCCACTTTAGTGCGGCTGCAGGGTGTCTGCAGGGCCTTGAAAAGCCAACTGGCAACAGGCAGTAAAATGATATCGATGAGTAAAACTATAATTGAATATATCAATACATGATACTGTTGGGCAGTAAACTAAATGATACGACTGTACTGTGGTGAAACGCATCAGTGCTGGTGTTAGTTTTGACAGTTCCTAATATCATGGGTTGTACATGGCTCAACACGCCATCTACTGTTTAAATCAGCCCTGAACCTGCAGGGCTGATGCTGACCTAGAGTCAACCGGTTGGGACCTGGCTACGTCACGATCTGGTTCCCTATATATGCTGAGACAAAAAAATAAGCAAACGAAGAAAAATTATCTAGTACAAGATAAATGTAACGTTAAAATAAAGTCTGGATTTATTGAATCAAATGATTGAAGTTAAAGGAAAAAAATATTTACATTTTATGTTGTTTATTAATGTATGCAGTGATATTTCTGACTTGTCTGATAACCTTTGACCTCGTGTTTGTTTTTGGAGCTCCATGATTAAATTGACACAATATCTAAAAAGCAAAGGAAGTTACACTATTTTACTATTGGATATACACTACCTAATATAATCATATGGCCTACATAGCACCATAAATATACTGTATAAGCTATACCTTATGTATGACTTTCTTTAGATCAAGAAATAACAAAATGAAACACAGTATCTACATATTTCATGTTTTTTATCACTTCTTTGTTTTCATTGCCATTATCTTGATATTTCATGCGGCACAGTATCTCATTGTTGGTATATTTGAATTATTTTCTCTCACTATGACACAGTGTTGGCGCGCTGTCTTCTGTTATTTAATGCTTAATACTATCATTCACTTAAAGGAATGCTATGGCTTATTACAACTTGAGCTTTATTTTTGTAGCTCTGGCAATTGGTTCAATTATGATAATGTTATACTCCCAAAGTCATTGCTGAGGATGTTGCAACGTCACTTTAAAGACGTCCAGTAATTCCGAAATCTCCGCAATTTAC
Source organism: Gadopsis marmoratus (assembly GCA_036023855.1). NCBI lineage: Eukaryota > Metazoa > Chordata > Actinopteri > Centrarchiformes > Percichthyidae > Gadopsis > Gadopsis marmoratus. The sequence continues at coordinate 2,277 of JAVQJF010112776.1, forward strand.
TCCGGTGAAAACAATGTTATAACCAGTGAAACCGAAAATATAAACCAAGTTGTTTTTCTTTAATATATTGATGATAAAATTGTCAGCAGCGGTGTAAAATATAATTAGCTACATAGTCTGTTTGCTGTGTTTATAATCCCTGCAGGGCTCAATTGTGTTCATGTGTTACTATGTTATGATCACTCCATGTAATCATATCTCAACTGCTCTCTTTGTGTCTCTCTCACAGTGGAAAACGGAGAGCACTGTGATTTTACCATCCTCCGGGACATGCTCATCAGGTGGGCAAAGCACATAATCTACTCTTCAGTACAGGACAGTCATGCAGGGCCAAGGATCTGTGCCTGATGTCTCACATGACCCTGTGGGAAAAAGAATCCCTGCTCTCTGTAGTATTTTCCCTTTGACTCCTCAAAACGTTTAAAATAAAGGCTCACATTTATGAGATGATGTCGGGCTAGGAGCCAGCACCTCACACGGATACGTGTTACTTAAGTTCTCAAAAAGCTAATTGGTACTTTTTAGTGAGAGTTAAGGTCTTAACACAGCAGGGGTGTGACGAATAAATAATGTGAAAATGTGAAAAGCTTGCCTGCGAATATTTCACACCATGACTATTCATACCAGCAGTGATGCGAGTTTGCGACAGCTGCAACACTGGAGCTCTCTCCCACTGAGTGGGCTCCAGCGTCGGTGTTACTTTGGGCAGACTGTGTGCAGTGCCCTGCAGGTAAAAAGCTACACCGTGCCTCCAGTATTTCACTCATATGATGAGCCAAACCTGCTGTGATCCTGTTGCCTTGCTACTCTACTCCATCCAAAGTAAACTACATCAGCTCCTCACTGTCACTGGCGGTGCTGCTTCACACTTTGTCATATAATACAGGGTGATGAGAAACGATCAGCAGGTCCGTCATTGTCATCAGCAGTTGTGACATGACGTCTGTTTGGCACAACGTGATTGCTTAATGCTTTTATTCGCTGTGTGAAAGCTCAGAAAAATCAACCGCATTCTGGGGGGAAATTAGGTTGCGTTTTTGCTACGTAATATTCACGTTCTGTGTTAAAGTGCAAGTTAAACAAAAAGGCCTTCGGTGTGTCATGGCCTTAAATGTGTGGTTTTATTTCACTCTTGTTGTTTTCCAGGACCCACATGCAGGACCTGAAGGATGTGACAAATAATGTTCATTACGAGAACTACCGTAGTAGGAAACTTGCTGCAGTCACCTACAACAGCGTGGACAACAATAAGAACAAGGGACAGCTAACCAAGTAAGATTGTTGCTGAAATGAGCTAAATAGTGTGACGTAATGGGAGGATGTTTCTGACCTGGCTGCTGGTTCTATCAGGACCCTCCGAGCAGCTCATTCACTGCGTCAGCATGCAGGAGGCTACCGTTCAGAGGTCAAAGTCTGCGGCAGCTGACCTGCAGATTAAAGCTGGCAAGCTGTCACTCGGGCAGTCCAAACCTTTAAACCTATTCCTGGATCAAAACAAGCCAGCACTAACACCCCCCCACTAACTGGCCACCAGTATCGGCTGTGTCTAATCTGACAGCACTAACTGAGGCACCATCTGACTCGTAATCCACTGGCTGCGGCTGTCAGTCAGTAATCACCAGCACACTCTCACAAGCTAACGCATGGTTTACGGCAGCATGCTAAGTGTCTGTGCTTTTGTTTGTTTTTAGACCTGACACGGCTGACGGCATGTAAGTGTTACTTCACTTATTCTTCTGTCCAAAGAATGCTTTTTCACGCCTATCTCTGTCCATTCTCATTTTCCCTGCCTCATACGATGTTCGTAGTTAGTTTTTCTTCTCAAATGTACATGCGTGTTTGAATGAAGAATTGCATTAAATGTAGTGATCCTGGCTTTTCGACGTGGCCTCTGTAATATCTGCAATCGATGTCATTCTCTAAAGCCCAGTGGCACTCATCTGGTTTGGCTACTTGTTTTGCAGTTTCATTACACATTTCTTATACAACCCCTGACTAATTAATTTTCCACTATTTATGCCATGTCATATTGTATAAACTGCAGTTTTTCTGGCTAAAGCGGTTCACGTCAGCCCCCAAGTTGTCACTTAAATGTCTGCGATAGCTGCGATGTCTCCCACTCGCACCTCATCGTCCCGACGTCAACGAACTGCTCGCAAAGTGGCAGCAAAGCCAATAATTTCTCAGTTATAGCAAAAATATAATATGATTATTTCATTTGCTAATTAGAACTAAACGCAAAATGAGGCTGATGGGAATTCCATTCTTTGTAGACCAATTGACACTATCTCTAGCGTCACGCTACTAGCGTAGCATGAAGTGTCTGAGGTTCATTTGTTTTTGTGAAACTGTAAACTGCCCTGCCATTAGCACTCACCACTACACAGCTAATGTGAACAAAGGCTAATTTAGCATCAACAGCAATGCTTAAAATGTTTTACTAGCCTCTATTAACATTGCTTATGTATCAGGCAAGTTTTACATTCACAAACAAGATGCCATCAGCCACTGCTGAGGACCTCCAATGTGGCTGCAGGAAAGTGTTGTTTCAGATGGAGAACTTCTCAGAATTCTTCTCTCAGCTGTTGCTGGAAGTGGTCCATTCCTTTCTTCCTTCCCCCATTTCGCCTCTTCTCCTTTTCATCACTCTGCAGTCAGATAAACCTTTGAGTGGGAGGAGAGGGGGGGGCGGGCGATGTCTGCTTAACACTGACGAGTAATGTCCACCTGGGACGTCGCAGATGTGTCACCACTGAGTGCCGTCTGTATGAACAGTGGCTTCTTTCTCCAGGAGTCCACTAGCCCAGATGGAGGAGGAGCGACGGGACCATGTGTCCAAGATGAAGAAGATGGAACAAGAGATGGAGCAAGTGTTTGAGATGAAGGTGAAAGAGAAGCTCCAGAAGCTCAGGGACTCTGAGGCTGAGGTAAACTAATGAGGGTGTTTTTTTTTGTATGTTTATTAGTTTGTGTTCCTTTATGAATTCTTGGCTAAGCTCTGACGGTTCCTCTGTGTCCCTGCAGCTCCAGAGGCGTCATGAACAAATGAAAAAGAACCTGGAGGCCCAACATAAAGAGCTGGAAGAGAAACGTCGCCAGCACGAGGAGGAGAAGGCCAGCTGGGAGGTCCAGCAGAGGATTCTGGAACAGCAGAAGCTAGACGCCTCCAGGTAAACACTCCATCACACACGATTATCAGTAGTGGTTTATAGGGTTGAAGAGAAGGGGCTACGGGTTTAACTCTGCTGTAGACTCAAGATGTCACTTAAGGTTAACTTGCAACGTTGTCTGAGCACTGCTTTCTCATAACCTCCACCACACACGGAGTGTCAGGAACCAGAAAACACAGTGTGAAAAATAAGAACCGAACATTTTGATTTAATTGTCTGTAATAAATCAGTAATTTACACATTTAAACTTCTGTTAGAAGGTAAGACGGGGCTCCATGCACCCATTACAATAGGGAGTAATACAGCAGCTTTTTAGAGCAGCGATCCAACAGAAATGTGATCATAACAAAAAAAACCTTCAGTGTTCCACACTACAGCTTTGTGTAGTTTTTATGACTTGGGAATTAATTTCTGTGCAGAGGGAAGTTGGAACATGCGCCTTCCCCCACCAGCACACAGTGGAATGAATTTTCAGATTGTCTTATTCTTCCAGTAGCCTTTCTTCACATTGGGTGAACTGTGGGCAAGTAAGAAGCACTTACTGCACCAGGTTTGTTTCTGGACATTTAGGTGCTCTAGGCAGGTCTTTCATGATGCTTGTGTTGGACGACGTTATTCCCAGAAATAATTGGGCTAAATTATATTATTGTTATTTTAAGACACTTTTTTGCCACTGATACAATCATTTAATAGTATAATAATGCAGTTACACCCTTTCAAAGATCAACGATCTTTGAATTCTTAGAAATATTCAGACATTTGAATTGTAATGTTGGAAAAAAAAAATGTCACAAGCTAAATATGACTCGGTTGAAGCTGGTAATAAATCCTGGACTGCACGCTGTCAAATGAATGTAAAGGCTGCAGCAGCACATGGTGTAATGCACATCTTGTTCTGACCTAAGATCACTGGAAAACATTTATAGCTTCATCTTCATCTGTCGTGCAAATTGAAAGAGCAAATTGTAAATTGCTGCAGAGATTATTCAGATATTGGCTCAGTCTGGAAAACTATTTTTTTGACTGCTCTTCTGTCTTTGTTTTTCCAGGACTTTGGAAAAGAACAAAAAGAAGAAGATATTTTAATAACTCTGGAGGCCATTCCTGATGTTACGGTGATGGTGATGTACGGATAATTTTTTTGCCAACCTGCCAGCCTCGATTTGTCAGAACATCTGTCGATCAACTACATCCGCTGTCTAACCATATTACTGTGTAATAATCAAGTGAAAGCCAGGGGGCAGTATAGTCTGGACTCTGAATTTAGCCAGTCACTCTCCGCTCATCCTCACGTTCCTCCTTAAAGAACTGTTATTATCTCTGTATTGAGTCTTGGTCGCTGTTCACAAAAACAATCATATTCACATAGAAAACACCTTCATGATATACTGGGAGGTAAAGTTCGGAGTTCAGTCATTCTTTCCTCCACTTTGGGAATGTTGGACGCTGCACTGCTCTGTGCTGCATCCATTTAATGCCAAAAAACCAAACAAAGAGGTTGGCCTTTCACTTCCTGCACCTTGGCAGACAGTCAGGCTGAAGCTCACCTCAGGCACTGTGTTTTTTATATATATATAAATATATACACACACATTAATTATGTGTATGTATCTTTCGGTTCACTTATTTAGGTATCACATTTAATTTCCTCCCAAGATGTTATACTCTCATGCTCTTCAATCTCCTGTAATGTAAAGTGTATAACCATGAACAGCAGTGTTTAACTTGTCATGTAACGTTTTCTTACTTTTTTGCTCAGTTTTTTTTCCCTCCTTCTTTTTATATTGACCCTGGCATAGAAAATGTGTTCCAGTATCATAGCTGGCGTTTGTCCGGCCCTGCAGGATGTGGAAAGCTGGTGTTGGATGCTGGTGGGTGGGAAAGCTGCAGCTGTAAAGCTTCAGTTAAACAGCAGTAACCGTACCAAGCTGGCTTTCTTTACATCACATTCAGCACTGTTGGTGTACTGCATCTGTATTTTGTAATGTTTTGTTTTTATTGTACAAAGTCACATAATAAAATTGTGATGGGGAAAAAACACAGATGATCTTGGTCATATATTGTATATTTTTCATGTAACATTTAGCCAAGTATGTGGTTACCAGAGCATTACACCTATATGTTATTATTGAACATATTATAAACCCGTGCGCATTAATCGGCTGCTATACCAGCCTCCACTTCTGGTTTCAGGCTTTCCAGATGTCAGAACCTGACTGCAGGGATTTGCTCTCATTCAGCAACAAGCACATTAGTGATGTTGGGTGATGAGGCCTACAAAAAGTATAAAATAGTAAAGTATGTTGTTTTTGTGTATACTCAATTCAAAAAAGTATAATATAAAGATAAGTATATAGCACATTCTGTATACAGTTGGTATGTAGTATGAAATTGGTATGCGGCATGAGAGTCGGCCCCAGACCAAAAGCTGTGTTGACTGAGATGTCGTGTACTTTCATCTTGTAAGAAGAGAGAAATTAGTTGTTTAGAAGCGCCTTTTTTTTGTGAAAGTTTGAAGTGTTCAAGAATGCACCGGAGAAACGACTATAAATATGATATTGTGGCATTAATAAATGCGACTTCTTGGCATTAATTTCAATCGGCTAATTTTAAAATGCCTGACATTCAAAGTGAAGAGTTGGGACGTTCGTGTCGAGACCTTGATGTTTACTCCAGGTGGCAGCACACAACTGCAGACTTTTGTCTTGTGGCAGGTTCAGGGACTTTCTATGCCTTTGATCAACCTCATCAGTGTCTCCGAACGTGAACCATGACCTAGCTGTTTTTGTCTTGATATACTTAAAACCCTAGTTATGCTTAAATGATTCACTGTCGGCTTGTGATCCTACTTGGAAAAAAACTTCCTAATTATGTTCTGAACTCATGCACATTGTCATTCTACCTAAATAGGTCAGATTAGAGGCTTTTGCTCCTCAGTGTGAGAGTTACTGCCAACTGGGCACTGACGACATTGAAGGTTTTAGTGTGAAGTGAGCTTATTTTATTTCATTTGTGTGCACACACATGAGTGCACACTTGAGAATTAAGGTGGAGGGGTTGTGGAATTCTGAGACCACTGTGGGCCAGCAGTCATTCAGGAGGTTCAAGGGATTGTTGAGGGTGTTGCAGGGGTCCTTGACGGCCTACTAGGTGATTCTAGAGATACTGAGGAGGTAATTTTGTGGGCCACAGGGCAACTTAATAATGTGGGGGATCATGAGATGATTCAGGGGTTCTTGAGGTGGTTCCTTGTGAGGGTAACGGGGTATGTTTGAAAGTTCCTTGAGTTCTTGTGGGAGTTCAGTGGCCTCTTCACAGATTTTATATGACTTTGAGGATTTCCAGGGAATCCTGATGATGAATCTATGGAGTATTGAAGGAGGGGTGTGGGTTCATGAGTATTCCAGGTGCACTCCAGAAGATTGCCAGAAGAATGTCACATTACAAAATATTAAAAAGTGATGCTCAGCATCAATATTTGTCAGTATCTTGCTATTTTTGCCAAAAGATTGGAGGTATTAAGTCTCTCCCCCAGTATGTTGGAATATTCTAACTACATTTATTCCATTCTGGGACACTCCCCTGCTGAAAACTATTTCACAGAATTTGTGTTGCTAGGAAACAGCTTGGGTCCAGGTTTATGTCCTGTCCACTTTAGCAAGCACTGCCACAGGAGATGAGTGCAGGCCTGTTTACTGAGGTATACCCACATACAGTTAATATGTTGTTCAGTTTCACAATACAGTATCCAATTAGTCAACCTGTATCATATCTATTTTTGATGTGGTCAACAGATTTTAATTAATTTTTTTTATATCAGTATTTGCTCCAGTTATTGATCTTACATTTGTCTTTCCCTCTGGCTTAATCAAACAAAGCGATGGACCCTCTGAACTCCCAGATGCTGTGTGGAGTATAAAACACACACACACACACACTCTGCTGTACTGCAGCATCACGCCACAGCCTTTCCAGTCCGACAACTAGTCTGCTTCGGCCTCTCCTCTTGCTGATTGGCCGGCTGTGCCCTTGGGTCACTCAGGTGAAGGCACCCTCAGCCAATTACAGATGTGTTTACTAAAACCCCATGTGTCAGCCCACATGACAAGACAGGAACTGGTCACAAATCTAATTCTGCCCAGGGCCCCAAAAGCACACAGATGATTGTAATGCAGTCAGGGTTGGTCCCTGTGTACTTGGGGAGTGAATAACTCACCTCACCTAACTCGCATACCTCCCTGTTTTTCTCTCGTTTATCAGGTGGATCAGAGTTGGTTTATGTTTGGTTAATTGCTGTTCTGACATTGAGCTAGTTCACAGAGAGCTGCTGTGTTTCTGGGTTAGCTCCAGCCCTTGGCAGAATGATAAGACTGCAGGAAATGTGTCACTGAGGCCGTCGTTTTTATACACTGTTGCCTTATTTGGGTAAGGCAACAGGAACAGGAGAATATTCAGCTCTGTAACTAGTTGATATTTAAACCGATTCTACTTGTATGCGAACAATAGTTTTGACCATTTTCACGCTAAAACATTTCCAACTTCAAATTGTCTCACTTATTACCGAGAGTGTAAAAAGCCTGTCCTGAACATGTAGACGTTAATCTTCTTCTTTAAAAGATATTAGTCCTGCTGCTGCATCGATATTACAACATCAAATAGTGACAATAATTACCTGGCTAGACTAAAAATAAGGGAATGTTACCTTTCTAAATACAGATGTAATATTTATCCCACTTTAAACTCTGTGAGGCTGCAATGGTGCTTTAAGATTAATGCAAATGTTGGCATGGCGATGTGCTGATGACGATGCTAGCATGCAGATGTTTAGCAGGTTATGTTAATGTTCACCGTGTTGGTTAAGCATGTCAGGTCATTTGGTCATGAACCAAAGTAATGGACAAATGAAGAGTTTGACCTGATAAGTCAGAGGATCACCAAAGTGGTGTTGTATTCACCCTGTGGGGAGCATCTGCCACCCAAAACTATAAATGTCAACCTCATGGTGGTGGGTATCGCCAAAGTCCTTAAGAGTCATCCTCTGGAAACCATAAATGTCAGTGCCACATTTTGAATTATAGAGAAAATGACAAGATATTTCACTGGACAAGTTAAAACTTTGACCTAGAGCTTTTCCTCTAGAGGAAAAGCAGGGGGATCACCAACGTGATTAGGATACATGGCAATCCAGCCAATATGTCAGTCTGGGCCCCAGTGGTAAACCAACCGGCCGACTAACATTATCGTCATCCCTAGAGCCACGTCACTAGTGTGGCTAAACATTTTAAGCCCCTAAATGCTGCCACAGTACAGTAAGAACAAGAAGAACAATCTGCCCATTTGATTTTCATTTTTTTTGTGTGTGTATATAACGAGAAACCTTTGACACTAGCGGGACCATGAATATCCACAGCAATTTTCATTGTTGTCCGGCTATTAGTGTTTGGTATCCTTTGCACAACTTCCACAGTTTAGCACTACAAAGCTTAAAAGAGTCCAAAATGGAAAGGACCGAGCCTCTGGGGAGCATATATGGAGATATGGATCACGCTCATTTGTTTTTATGATCTTAAGCCATAAGCGTACCATTTGTTCTACGGGGAAGTTGTCAGTCATTCACAAGTCCATTTATTAAGCTAATTTCCATCATCCGTGACTTCGTTGTGACAAAACAACATCATACACAGAGGGCAAAGCAAGGGCACACCAGCAGGGACATTTATTTAATGTGGAATAAAAACCTAAAAACCCTCTACATAGTTAAACCCCTCAAAAGCCCATAGAACCAGTCAAAATCCTCTGGGGCTCCATCAAGAACTCAAGGAGTTTCAACCCTTTCAATCTTCTCTGAATTCTTCTAAAATTGCTGGCGTGAAATATTTACAATAATTATTAATATTAGTGCACTCTCGGCACTAAATCAGCAATGGCGCCCATGTTCATAGTCCCAGAGTGGGCTCATACAGTATGTAACTGTCCCTTTGTGACTGTCTTTCTTATTTCCATTTGGAAAGAATACATTGAAAGCTATATATTCTGGTGACCAGAAACGACAGAATCATCCCGTTTATGAACGAGGAGCTTTTTCAACACCAGTGCAGAAGAGCGAAAGCATAAGATCAATGGATAATCACCGGCTTTGCTGATAAAGCAGGAAACCAAAGCATGTGTTTTGTCTGAAGTGAAAATGCTATGCTAATTCAATCCGGCAGAATCAGAGGCTAGAGTGATAATTACACCCTTCGATTGATGGAGGCCACAGTCAAACACTGAATGACTTGGCCACTTGCCGCATAGTAGTCTTACCTTTCACAGGTGTATTCACCTCAGATTTTAATTTTAAAACGTGGATTTTTATAGTACATGCTCTAAAGACCTTGATCAATTCTAATTTGCAGAATAAGGGGGGCAGGAGAAACTTAATTTTACAACTTGTATTCAGTCCTACAGAGCTGAAAGGTTAACGTAGAATATAATGCATTTCAGAACATTCAGTGTGAAAGGTCTTTACAAATACTGATAAGCAAAGGGAATATAAAAGAAATGTTGTTTTAAATGCAGATATTATTGTCAATTATTGAGCAAAATCAATACCACATCTAAATGTATAGCCTTCATGATATTTACATGTACGTAAAACCTCTAATTAGACAGGGGAAATAAATAAATATGCAAATGTCGGAATGTAAATTCACAACTAAATTAAGAATGTTGTGGTTTTTTACTGTTTAAATAGACTAAATGTGCAGAAATAAATACGTGTGGGAATAAATACATGTATAATTATATATTTGGAAGTCGTTTTTTTAGTGGAGACATGAACAAATGAAAATATGTAAGTGTGCAAATTAAATTATTGTGGAAATAAATAACACTCAATAAATATGAAAACATAGACATATGTTCTTCATTTATTCCCCATATATCATAATGTATTGGCATGTTTGTTATTAATTCATTTAAAATTAACACGCACATTTAATTATACAGTAGATTTATATATATATGCGTGTGTGTGTGTTTATGTCCTGTGTGCTTCATTGTGTTATGAGAAGACTGTAATGCAACATTCTGATTAAGGTGCACATTTCTTTCTTGCTCCCCTCTCCATTTGTTGTCGCTGCTCCGCTTTTATTTTGAAGTCCAAACGCCGAGACTTCCGGTCTTGGCCCGCCCGAGTCTGCGCGGCTTGACGCGCGCTGGGAGGAGGGTCTGCGTTAACTTGCCTGGCGTCTCCCTGACAGGCGGGTGTGTGTGGAGGCCGACCTGTGGCCGCACTGACGGAGGGCAAAGTCCGCAGCGGAGCCTGTACATCCGGCTCGTGTCCCCCCCCCGCGGAGGACGCACAGACAGACAGACAGACAGACAGACACGCTTCAGCTGCGAGACGCGGGTCCAGCATGTAGTCCGGGCGGAGGACGCCTGCTGTGTGGTGCGTATTGCCTCGCGTCACGTTCAGCCGCGACCCGGGCAGGAAGGTGATGGTGTACGTACGTGTGTGTGTGTGTGACCGTGCCCTCTCTGGTGTTTCAGCTTGTGACCCGCCGGAGCCATGGGCGGCAGTCTGGGCTGCCACCGCTCCATCCCCCGGGACCCGACGGACCTCGGCTGCGGCACGCGCAAGTTCAGCGCCGCGTGCAACTTCGGCCACATCCTGGTGAACCAGGAGCGGCTGAACATCAACACGGCCACCGAGGAGGAGCTCATGACCCTGCCGGGGGTCAACCGCACTGTCGCGCAGAACATCGTGGAGTACCGGGACTGCATCGGGGGGTTTAAGAAGGTGGAGGACCTGGCTCTGGTCTGCGGGATCGGGGCCACCAAGCTGGAGGCGATCAAGCTGGAAATATGCGTGTCCAGCAGGACCAGCTCGTCCCAGCACTCCCCGTCGTCCCTGCGCAAAGACCCGGACCACCCGTCCTGCACCGGCATGAACATCAACACCGCCACGCCGGCGCAGCTCATGAGCATCCGCGGCATCACGGAGAAGATGGCCAAGAACGTCGTGGCGTACCGGGCGGAGCACGGCCCGTTCAGGAGCATCGAGGACCTGGTGCGGGTCAGCCACATCAACAGCTCCCTGCTTGACAAAATCCGCTTCCAAGTGTTCGTGGAGCGCTCCAGGGCGCCGTCCACCAACACCAACGGAGGGCTCACCTGCACCACCAGGTCCCACCCGAGCCCGACTTCGTTCAGTCTCATGAGCGACGACCTGGACCTCCCGCCCGGGGGACCCACCCAGATCATCTCTGTGCGGCCCAACGTGGAGCCCCCGCCCGGCCTGCGGGACGGGAAGCCCGTGGTGCGCCTGGCCACCTGGAGCCTGCAGGACTGCTCCTGCGACAAGGCCAACAACCCGGGGGTCAAAGAGGTGGTGTGCATGACCCTGCTGGAGAACGAGTGAGTACCAACAGGACCTGCGACCTCATGGCAGCTGGCTGAGTAACTGCTGACCAGGAGACCTGCTTCACCAGACGCCTCTCAAAAGTCACTTCTGGCCACAGAAGGAACAAATAGGCCGACAGCTGATTTAAAGTCCACATGCATTCAGACACTTCCTCTAAAAGTGTGGCTTAACTCTGGCTGCAACATGGCCTTTAAGGTGATGCTGACAGGTGCCATCTTTAACGTGGCTCCGGCCTTGGTGATGGCGGCGCCATCGAGAAGCCAGACCAGTCTTCTAATCTACTGCCTGTGGGGGTTTAAAATGAACAGATTAGAGATTATTAGTCTTCCTGATCCGAGTGAGCTGGTGCAAACTGTTCATGTCAGCTAACGCAAAGCATTTACCACCAGAAGTGAGAAGGGCCCCAAAAGCACATTTCTATCCTGGGACCCTACAGATCTATTCAGCTTTGGCTTCACGCTTTTAAAAATGAGATTTTTATTTTATTTTACTTGCTTTCTCAACAAAAACAACTTTTTTTTTTTTAAACGGAAGGTTCAGCTAAAGTGTAAATTACTGCAAGAAAGAAACGTGAGTAGTCTTTCAAATAGTATGTAAAAACCAGTTTCAACATTATTAGAAAACAGTGCAAATAAATATATATATATATATATATTAAAAAAACTCACAGACAACAAACTGAGAAATAATATACTTAATTTTAATTTCACAAAACGAGCAGCACTCAGTTGCCTCTTGTTGCCTCTTGTTTTACTTGACGTTTTTCTGAGATTGATGCAACGCGTCAGACTCTTTGATTGATAGTGTGAAAACGAATGAAGGGCAGGCGGAGCTCTGCAGCCGGCCAGTTAACGCGACGCCATCCCTTTGCCCCCGGAGTGCAATGTTTGAGCAGATAGCAGGAAAGCAGGCCTCCGTGAATCCAGGTTAATCTGCCCAGATGAACTCTGAGCGGCGACGAGATTGACGGTGAATAACGGCGTCACTTCGAATGGGACTCTGCTCGCGTTTGCTTGACGACAAGCCGCTCGGCTCGCCTCGTCACGGAAGCTCCGTTATCTCCGGCGCCGTGTGGAATGACCGTGGCCGTGTTCTCCACTTATTCTTTTGCTGATAGCACGAACTCCTTGTGTGTCTGTTGGCTACCAGGTTACACCGGCTGGGTTTGCCAGGTGTTGTGGCCGCAGCTGTGCAGCAAACGCTGTTTGACAATCGGCCATTTTGATGTCACTTTGCCTAAAAGAAAGCAAACATCACCAGTTCATCATCAATTCGTATGTCTAAGGCACCAAGTAGACCTTATTGTGAGTTCAGTTTCTATCCTGACAACCCGAATTGCCACTGGGCCGTAGAAAACGGTGCCAGAACATGAAAAGCAATCTGACATTATTGAAGTAATTGGTCTAAGATGGCACTTATGAAGTCATAGAGAAGTTGTCATGTTCTGCAAGGTGTCAAGAGTTGGCCTGACCGAAAGTCACCGGCTGGCATCACGTTAGCCAGGTAGCTACAAGTAACAGGCCTGCTGTCCGACCGTGACGTCCTCGCTGTCCTCAACAGCTGGTTACCGTGGAGCTTTTCTTCGGACATGTTGCATATCGCCTCAGTAAGGCGTCTGTGTAAGAAAATACATCAAAACATCCCTTTTTATCTTAATTATTAGGGGGTGCTTCCTGGTCACCGCCGAGCCCAAGCAAGATCGGACACGACAGCACGCGCTGCAGTTCTGTAATCGGACATATTCTGTGTATTTGTGTATAAAGCTGACATATGAATTGGCGACGGCTGTTTTTACACGTCATTGTTGGTGACACCGTGGAACGAGAGCTCAGTAAAGCCTGGACTTCGCCGCCGGTCCGTCTGTGCTTTGCTTTCTTCTGTAACGCCATTGTGTGAATGCACAATGAAGGAAACAAATCAAACTGGTTTGCGGCTGCAGATTTTTAAACATGGTGGCTGAAATAAAATCCTGCGAGTGCTCGACCAATCGGAAGGATTCAGCGCTGCTAGCCTCGCCCCCAAAGTTTCTGTGCCTTCTTGAACGTTCCTTTCCAAATCAATCTGAAACTGGCTGGCTTTCTTTGTCTCTGACGTTCTCCGACGGCCAGGTAGCCGCTGATTGTTGTCTTTGCGGTCACAAGACGTGAGTCAACAAGAGGTGATGTGGAATCCCTGTACGAGGTGAATGTGAGTGATGAGTTGTCCGCACTTACTTTGAAGCGTGCTGAGACTCTGGACAGCTACAGGCTTGGCTGATAATAAAGGCCACAGAAACTAAGGCGATCGCAATCATCCATGTTTATTTTAAGTCATGCATGAAGCGCCACTACACCCTGTGCAAATTGTCGCAGGTGAAGTCTGGAGCCTCACGTGACCGATCTGGTTTGAACAAGGAGCGTCTGCCGCGTGTTTTGATTAGAGCTGTCTGATTTACCTTTAGCGCCATCTTAGATCTTCCTCCATATCTGCCTCTCCTTCCTCTCCAGACCCACCCACCCACCCACCGCCTTATAAATCTCCACCATTTCCCTCACTCGTGCCTCCCACTTCCTGTGTTCCCAAGCCACGGGGGTAGGGGGGGGGGGTGACAACCCTAATGGTGATATTGTAGGGATAATTGTTTATGGAGGAGGAGGCTGCAGGGCAGATACGGTGTGTTTGCACAGCGCTCGGGCTCGGCTGTGTGAGCAATCGCAAAGGCCCAGGCTGAGTTTTCACACTTCCTGGCTTTTGTCCAGGCACAAGCAGAGTGCTATTAGAGTTCAATGAACTCCCGCTTGCCAAAGGTTACACGGCAAACTGCGCTCAGCCGCCACAGCCTCCCGGGCCTGCTGATGTTAGTGATCAGCCAGCCATTAGTCAGCCTCACGCACTGGGGTCTGAAGGGAAGTGAAAGAGGCACCACTAGCTCTCAACAGCAGGGTTAATATAGATCACGGTGTAGCCGTGAGCTGACAGAGCAAACGTGGCTGCAGTGGTGAAACGCTGTGCTGCTGTCAAATCTGATCCAGGGATCCTCTTTCTGCACGACAGCTTGTAGGTGGACGCCTCTGTTTCTGGCGCCTTCAGTCATGTTTTCTTTTCTTGTGCTTCATCAGTCTGTGGGTCTTTTCTTGTGTCACAGAGAAGAATGTGGAAAAAATTCACACGGCAACGTCCAAGCTGCACGAAGCCAGACTTTCTATGCAACAAACAACATCCATCCATCCATCCGTCCTCTCTGTCCAAAACTGTGACGTGGGGCTGCACGGGAGAACATCCCCACAGCGCGATGGCTTATATTCTCCAGTTTACCGTCCCGCATACCTGACACTGTACTGCACACAGGAAGTGAAGAATCAAAACATGAAATTGAGTTACAGTTGCAGGAGAGAGGAAGTGATCTGTCCAAAGAACGCTGGGCTCATCTTTTGTCATCTCCCTAATTTCCTTCTCTATGAACCACCCTGCCGGTTGCCAGACCTGAACAAGCCGAACCTCGAAGCCACGATGGTTGTCAGCGGTGCTGTGCCTGCAGTCGACCCCTGACCTTGCTGACGGGTGCTGATGATGGTAGGGCGTGGCTGGCTGACATCACATGCAGAGAGGGGGGTTCCTGCTAGAAGCTAGGTGCAGTTTCTCAGAACAGCACAGAATGAAAAAGGAGGAGACACTAGGCCGAGATCGATGTGTCTTTTTAAAATGCCATACCTCTGCCATTTCTCCATGTTGTTAGCAGAGGTGGCTAACAGATGACAGCCCAGCCTGCTATGTTTACACTGCAGCCAGTACAGCCAATTGTATGATAATGAGTTGCCGGTGATATTCCTGGTCTTTTGAGTGAGTCATACAGATGGCAGCTGCTGTCGTTGCTCTCTGGTTAATTATATTACCGTCTAATCAGATCTGCTCCTGCTCCTTGTTCAGCTCATCAGCACTGGCAACTACAGTCTCAGACCGTCTCCGAGTGTATGAATGGCTCCACTGACACGGAGCATTTCATTCTCTTGATACTCAGTCATAACCCAATTATCGTGTAAACCCTTTTTTCAGGCTAAGACCTACCTGCAAGACCTCTCATGGCTTAAATGCATTGTTGTGCAGAGGTAAATATCTGTGTATGAGTTGGCAAAATGTCCACTGAAGCAAAGGCCTCTTGGGGAAAGTATGTCTAGGGCTTTGGAAGGCTATGGGAGCTGTCGTCTTAAAGGAATAGTTCAACATTTTGGCAGTCATTCATATATATGCATTTTTCCAAGGGTGACAAGAGAAGATGGACACCAATCTCCTGTCTGTTTGTCCCGTACAGAGCTGGAATCGTGACATAGTTAGCCTAGCTTAGTGCAAAGACTGGAAGCTTGGCACTTAAAGCCCAGCCATGAGAGTGATCTCAATCTCCTCAGCTCACTCTTGGAAAGAGCACAAACAAGTGAATTTCCCAGAATGCTGAACTATATCTTTGACTTTGAGGAAAAACCAGCGCTAAGAATGCTGCTGGCATGTCATAATGGCCTGGTTATTCATTAACCATGAGCTCACTTGTTTGCAGTAATTACACCAAGGAAGCAGTTTATTTGAAATGCGTACTGGGCAAACAGTTCTACCTAAAGCACTTTCCATTCTTTGATGCCATGAAATGCATTTGCACCCACAGCAGATCCACACCCAGACTTTGTAAGTGACGTTGCACATCCATCATTACATGTGTTAGGTTGCAAATCTGCCTGTTGACTGCAACGTTCACTCGGCCAGCGCAGATGTTCAGATGGTGCACGTGTAACATCGGTGGTGCACACAGCAGGCCTGGATTCTGAGATAGGCAGGCACAGTGTTTGGCTGTGTTTGACGCTTTTAAATCCCTTCGCACATATTCACATTTTCAGTGATGTTGGCGCGTGGCACTTTGATCTCACTGAGACAACGCGATTCACTAAAGGAGTGATGTTGGGACCAGCGCGTGTGCTGAGGTCACGAGGACCGTGTGCTGCAAAGGAGGCCTGTGCTCAGCTGACGCGGAGTGTTGGGTGCTCATGTGGAAATTTCCATTGGCGCAGCATTTTATCGTAGGTGGACAGTGAGTTAGGGGCATTGCCCAGCAAGCCCTGGCGCTCGGGCCAATATACAGCGCACCCAGCCCCTTCTCTTGCTAAACAAAGCTGATTCGGGCTCGTTTGTCTCCTGCAGCAGCAAATCAAACTGACGTACGGCACAATGAGTAAGCTAAAAGCAAGTCTTTAATCAGCGGGATTGAAGCGGGAGATGCGTTACCTTTTCAGAAGCACAGGAGAGAGTGAGGAGAATTATGGGCCGGTGTCAAATGCAAAGATCGATAAACTGAATAGTGAACCTTAAAGCTTTGAGTATCCAGCACTCGCCTTTAAAAGGTGGCTCTTCTTGTGATTGGAATGGATTCCAATGATGGATTTTGTGGTGGAACAAAGTATCAAAACATTCACAGAAACCTTTTAAACCACGGTGTCATTCACCTCTACTGGCTGTATGTTCCAAATACTGATCATGTGGCTAAATACGCAGCTTACATTTGTCGCTAGCGTGGTTAGCTGTCAGCGTGGGTCCTTTGCAAATGCAGTTGTGTTTTAGGTTTTTTTTCTTTTTTCTTTCTTTGGTTATTTATGGGCTGGAGCTTTACTGTTCCAATACTGACGAGGACGTGGTCTGGGTCTCCCGGCTCATGGTGATGCTTTCATATGGCTAATATTTGTTTTGCGTGAAACCATATCAAAATACGATTCGATAAATTCAAAGTTCCCCAGTGGCTAAAGCTGCATTAGTTTGTAACCGTTATGGCTAATATCTCTCTCCTTTTAGCTCTGTTTTGGTCTCCGCCAACTCCTAAAGGAAATATCTGGTTCTTTAGCTGCTGAACACTCCACTATGTTCACCTGGTCTCTAACTATGTCTGTCTGCTTTTTACTGCTGAACAGTTGGTGTGCAGCGGGTGCAGCATAGCCTTTGTTACTGGAAACAGCTGCTTGCTGCTGGATACCAGGTTGATGAGAGCGCTAAGAGAGTAAACGGGTCATAAAACCAAAACGATGACCTAAAAACAGGTTAAAAATCTCGATAGAGTTGTCAAGTTAAATGATACTTCTGTTGGTTCATCACTGTGAGCGACCCTTCACGTTAGCTTACACAGTGTAATCTGATTCGCTGTCAAATGTTAAAAATATTGATTAATGCAACGTTGACGTGAAAACACGGACATGAAATATTGACAGAATAAATTGTAATAAACTTAACATATTTAATCTTCATTAGACATATTCCATTTGAACTGTGTCCTCCTGCAGAAACCAAAGCAAGATCCGTACCAAAATGTCAAATACACGGTTTTACAAAAATGGTACGATGTAAATTTGCAAATCACCTGTTAAAAAATACCTCAGGTTTCCAAGTTGCATTGCAAACCTCGATTTAGCTTTTGAGCGTAAGTGATTGTAGCAAATGTTTGCAATCCAGAGTGGACCTACACACACAGTACATTATGGTGCAAGTGCAACACATCTTGCCCCTGATTTATTATGTCTTGTATACAGTTTATTGGATGTTAAGTCTTTTTTGCATGTAATTTTTGCCTTTATTGGACAGTTTGATAGCGAAGTGGCAGATAGGAAACGGGATGAGAGAAAAAGTATCACTGCTAGAAAAGCCAACAGTGATATGAAATGAACCCCCACCCGTAAAAAAAAATATATCAGAAAAGCATTTATCATCACTGTCGGCACCCCATCAGGCTGTGCGCTCTTTAAATGTGTCTGCAGCCTGGAGCCCTTTCCTCATTCAGGGCTAGGAAATCCTCAGAGGCGTTATTTATGTTCAAGGTTATCTCCTCCGCTGCCGCTCGTCACTTGTGATTATGCAACCTTGTGTCTGCCCTCAGATTTGCCTTAATCTGACAAATGCTGAAGCAGACATTCTGTCTGTGTCTGCACAGCAGCAGTAGATACAGGGCCCAGAAATCCACTGCATTGACGACCTTTGCTTGTATTTTTGCACTTACGTGTGCCTGAGCTTATTCTCACTTGTACATCAGGGTAATATCCTTTAGACAGCACATTCTATCGCTGGCTGAAGGCCTGAAAGTACAACCAAAGCACTAGTGGCATCACTGACTCAGCATTATCCTTCATGTCCTGATGACATGGCTGAACCTCAGGTCAGATTGAATCCCTGCCAGCAGAATCGGGAGGATCAGGATCTTGGCCAGCGGGGGTGCAAACTGCATTGGCTTCATGCGACTTTGCTGTTACACCAAACCTTTTTAAACGGCATCAAAATACAACCGCTTGAGTGTCTAGACGTCACTGTGGCAAGAACACAGCAAGGGCACAGTATTATTTTACAGCTGTCAGAAAAGTGGCTGCTCCTTGCTAAGAAAAGCTGCACGCCAAGCATGTTTTTTTTGTTGTTTTCACAGCGTTACAGTTAAACACAGCAGTGTGAATTTGTCAGTATTCGACTGTTAGTTCCTTTTTTTTTTCCCATATAGACTTTCAGGGAACGCTTTGTTGAACTGGCAGAACGTGCCATTCAGGGTGACCGAGATGTTCACGTAATATAGTAAACAAGCCAAATTAGCCTTCCGAGCTAATGCGTGATAGCTGCGCTGACGACGGATCAGAAAGGTGCAACAACATTTTTGAACATTCTGACATGCTGGTTACGTTGGTGACCCGATCACTTGCAAGTAACAGTGCGGACAGTCTGTCTTAAAGATCTGATTTGAAAAACAAATTTGACTGCAGTCTGAACAAAGAGTAACAGGCTGTGGCCTCTCCACAAATCTAGATCAATTTTCACCTCCAAGCCTCTTTACCCTTCACCTAGCTGTGGCCTGCTGAATATGCATCATCAGCTGTTTTAATTGATTCTAATTCCAGTCACGGTGAACGGGGGAGCGGATGTGTTTAGGGTTACGATTTACATACCTAGAACTAGTCCGTAAGTACGTCCTAAATACACCTCACAATGCTTGCTGGTTTATGTCCGCATGCATTGATAATACATCAGCTGAATGAAGGTGTTTGCATCAGTGTGGTCAACTGGAGTGTTTGAAATGCCCCTTTATGATATTTCAGACACCCTCCTCACACCTTACCTTAACTTGTTTGGTACCATTCAAACAAACTCGGGTTTGTTTACCCTGTTTGGCTCAGCCCATTTCGGTTGGTGTGAACGCTGTCAGTCAATCCAAAGGGCAACGCATCAAGAACCCACACCTTCAGTCTTCTACAGCGGCATCTTGTCACAAATCATCGCGATTTGATCCCATAGACTGTATATAAAGACAACTCCGCGTCTCCACTTCCTGTATACCGAATTCGAGCGCTGCCGCCTTGCGCTGGTGATGTCACAGCCCCTTTTTTATAGCATCAAATAACAAATTAAAACCAAACATATCAAGAAAAATGAACACTTGCGCAAACATCACCGTGATAAAAACTTCCTAAAATGACAGAAACCAACTTTGGGAAGCGTTTATTTGACGGGTTTTATGGCAGCCGGGGCCACCTGGGGGTGATCGAAGATGTTTTGGCTTCACTTTTAGGGAGCTGGCATGTCGTCCATCTTTATATAAAATCTGTCGCTGAACCGCGTTGACACATTAGGATACACTACTGTTCTGGCTTAATTTAGTCTGAATGTATTTTAGGCTTGACTGAAACTACACACACACACACCAAACGTCATGAACACAATCGAAGTTAAACAGCAGTTTTAGCAACCCTCCGTGCAGAGATTTGCACCATATCCGCAAGTTACATAACCACGATCAGTTGCTGGGGAATATTCGCTCCATGGATCGACGCGTCTCCGCTTCGGCAGCTTGACTACTTCTGCACCGTCCAGTGTCCACATTCTGTAAAGCCTGAAACATGAGATGAATGATATTCTTAGGTAGAGAGGTCTCTGGCAACTTTCCTGTATGACCTGAATGCTGCATAACAGAATGAACATGGCGGTCAGTCAGCGAGTGCACAGCATGGTCTCCCCATGGCTGAAATTGCCCTCGACAGCTTCGCAGCCTTTGCAGCGTGACGTGAACAACCGTGTAGAGGATTTGTGTCGTCACTCCTTTATGTTCTCCTTCGCGAGTGCTGACTGCTCACGTTGCACATGCTGCTGCGGCTGGTCAGGCCGAAGCGGCCGAAGCGGCAGCAGAGCGCCTATAATGCCCGGCGGCAGCACTTCACTAATAGAGAAGACCGTTATGCAATGACATTTTCTGTGTGGCTGATTTCGGATTTGTAGGTTAGAGGCAAATGAGGTCACAGCATCGCCACCAACTTCATTTCACTGTGTTGCACCAAAGTGAATCAGATTAGCGCATGGTACAGCAGACTGAGATTGTGCCTCAGCGAATCAGCAGTGGTTCTCTGGCTGTGAGATTGAGCTGTGGAAGATGGTGGGTGTCAACTAGCAGGATTTTGGGAACTTATTAGATTCCCTTCTTATTACTACGTAAGGCGTTACGTAAGGCCATTTGTTAATCCAAATGAAATACAGAGGAATTCTTTCCCCACATAAATTGCAAAGCAGTTCCTCTTTCGCAGCCAAATGAAGGCAGGAGGAAATGCACTTTTTATTGCCTTTTTATTGTGCTGGTTGCTGGTCTGGAAAATAGTTTTAAAGGTAAACAGATAACTGTTTATTTGGCTGTAAAGTCTCCTGCTTCACGTGTTGGCAGATAGAAAGTCCAAACTCCCTCAGTAAGACTTGGTCGAATCTTTTCAGCTTGTTCAGTTGTTTTTAAAATCATTGAATTTTGACTTGAGGAAATTTGCTCCGTTTCATCGTGTTGAGGATCCAGTTTGGGTAGTGTTTCTGTTGTGTCAACGCTATCTGACTCTCTCTGCTACACAGTACATCATTACTGTGCCTGTTAGCATTGAGAAACATTACTGTACATGTTAAAACACCATCAAAATCCAGCATTTCCAGCATGTTCACTGCGAGTAGACAGAATGTTTAAGGTGTGGCAAACCCTTGGCTTACTTACCTGTGAGGACTGATTTAAAGGTGTTTAGTAGAAGTAGTGGTCTTGATTGTTTCCTTAAAGGCTCAGTTGACTCAAATTACAACACACTATTTCTTCAATGGTATGTAGTTCCTCTGAGAACTGTTTACAACTGTGGATCTACTCAGAGAACCAGGAGGGTCTTTCTGGAAAGACAAGTTCCCGTTGAACACTACTCACCTCCATTGTATTGGGGTAAAGGCAGAAATCTCTGTGACAGATATCTTTAAACCACACCTACCATATCTGCATGATTAGGTTCCACTAGAAGTAAGTGAGAAAATGTGTTGATCCAAAAGATCCTCACCGTTAGCCGCTTACTAATCTCCAACCAGTTCTTTGCGTGTTGACAGCCAAAGAACCGGCAGCTCTCAGCCAGGAGAACTGGTTCCAGAGACACCAGCACCGTGCTGGTCTAGAACCAAGACCCGCGACCCGCGAGGAGCCTGGGGCGGCTTGTTAAAATCAATGTTAAAAACAGATTTATTTTTATTTAAAGCACTGTTTGCTGCCTGTAAAGAGACAACGTAGTCTTCCATTGTTGCTGTTGTGCGTGAAGTTGCGAACCAGCACCAGCCCAGAACTAGAATGTAGGTTCATGTTGTTGGAAAGAGGGTGTTTCTAGTCTCCATCTTTGATTCTAAGCACTCATTGCTGTGTCTCAACTCTGCATTTCCTAGAAACCATCTATGAACAGCATGGGTAGTTCTGACTCATCTTGTCCTGGAATTGCGTGAATCAGATTATCTGGGTATTGTGATATTTGTCGAAACTAAAGGCTTTGTGGCTAGGCTTTTCGGGTTTGTTTAAAAAAAAAAGTCAACATTTAATTCAGTGGCTTAATTAATGGATTAATTTAAGCATTTACTTACAAAAGTAATTTTGATCAAAATAGACGGGTTTAATGTGCGAATATGTAACTTTTGAGAGAAGACATGATTAATAAAACAAATCCCCTGCTCACATGGAGGGTTCTGCAGCTGTGGCCTCTGCTGTGACCTGTGGCTTATGGTGGCTACGGTTGGCTAACATTAGCAAACTTGTAACTTGGGTAGCAGTTGCACTACGTTTTGACCACGTGAAAGATAAATGATTATCACAAAAGTAAAACAAGAAGTAGGCACAATGAAGAGAATTATTGTGTAGCTATCATTATCCTGCCATTGCCACCAGCAGCTGTTATAAAAGTTGCATATTCTCCCTTTCTAAAGGCTCATTTTAAAGCGACTATGTGGAGATTTAGAAATGTCTGGCACTGGCATCCCCCCTGTGGTATCAAAGAAGACAGCGTGGTAGGCCTCAATGTACGACACGGTAATCCCACAACACATACGCTGCCCCAATTTTCGGCAGAACTCCCTCTCCACAAATGAAAACCCATGCCACGAGAAGCTATAATTACGTAAAAAGTTACACAGAGTGGCGTTAAACAATTTTACAAAGGCCAAACGGGATCCAACCCATGAATCAATTTGTGGCTTGTGGCTGTCGGCTGCTTGTGCGTGTGGATATGTTGCTGTGTATATACACACAGTCGAAGTGTGATTATGTAAGTGTAAAACTCTTCCTCTCTTTCTGTTTCCAGCATCAAGCTGCTGGCAGTGCAGGACCTGCTGGAGCGGGAGGCCCTGGATAAGGTAACGTGGAGCTGGACACCCCGCTGCTCTCTGCCGGGGTCACACTGGCTGACTGGGCCGGCTGCTACTGTACCTTGTACGCCTTGATTTGCAGCACTGTAAATGAGATGACTCACCACCACTCAGGGAAATGCACACAAAAACTCTTGCTCGGTGTTTCTTGTTGATTTAATGTGTTGCAATTATGCAAATGATCCCGCTTCCTTCCACTCTCTCGCCCTCTCTCTCTCTCTGTGTGTGTGTGTGTCTCCAGAGTGTAAATGTCTTCTATTTCTAGGCTCACATTTGGATTTGAACTGCGCTCTCCCATGCTTTCATTACTATAAATATGACGGTGGTTGCTATGGGCTGCAGGTTGTCCTATTCAGCCATCAGGATACGTTAGATGCATCTTTTGATTCACTTCTCTTTTTCAAAAATAAGAAAACATAACTTAGCAAAGCACTGGGAGCTGTGACGGCAAGATTTCTCAAAAGACAAATGGCACAGGAACACAAGCCATTGCGGAAGCTGCGGCTTTCCAAGTTATTCAGCATCGGAAGATGTTTGCACTCAACTCGCCATGTCAAACCTATTCACCCCATTACTTGCACTGATCGAAACAGCAAGCACACATTTGTACATATTTGCTTCATATTTAGAGCAAGACCTGTCTTGAAATGTTATGTTGTTACATAATCGCATGGCATTACGCTCTGCTAATCTGGTGGGTTGGTGTTCAGAATTCCAGCATTAGATCTTGTTGAGTGTTAAATCATCACTATCACTGTAGAGGAGGACACCAGAGCTCTGTTGGAAACGGCTACTACAGAGTTCTGTGACATCCAGAACATGGGAGCCTCAGAAGGACTTGTTCGACTTGTTGGGAAATATGCTTATTCACTCTCTCTGTGTGAGAGTGTGACAAGAAAATTGAAATCCGTTTCACGTTTGTGTGTTACTGCGAGTGTGGATCTGGAGGATGCGGGTTTACCTAGCTTAGCATAAAGACTGGACACGCAGGGAAACACAGGGACTGGCTTCTGTCCAAACGTCAAAATTACATCTACCAACACCGCTAACATTCGCTAATTAACATGTTGTGTCTCATCTGTTTAATCTCAGTAAAAGTGACAAGCATCGGATGGTGTCGCAAACAGAAGCACCAATATACGAAGTATAATAATATCACCCGCTGTCTTGCTGGGCAGAGGTGCTGGGTGACAGCAGTAATGCAGATGTCAGTGCATCAATCGAATGTCAAGCGTTCCAGCAATCCGCTCTGAGCAGTGTGATGTGTTCCCGTTTCGCCCACGCACTTGTTTTGCACGTGTGAAATGTCACTTTCTGTATTGGCTACCGGATAGTTCCGTGGCAGAGCTCTGTGGAAAGGGAAGTAGGTCTGCAGCAGAGTGTTTTGGACGGGCAGAGAGAGGTGGTGGGAGGATGAGTTACCCCTGGACAAGTGGTAGCCCACATCGCAGTGTGTTCACTCCTGCCAGCCTCCCACACGGACTTTCTGCCTGTTTTGCCAGTTCTTCTGTCTTATCTTAGTCATTAGCACCCTCTCTTTTCATCTTCCATCCCTGCAGAGTGAATAAGGAATGCCTTCCGTTCTCTTCCTCTTGGCGTCACCCGGGTTCAGTGCAGCGTGCCAAAATATAATTTATAAATGCCATGTCATCAAGATTAGTATGATATAATGATTTCTTTTTCATGTCAACCTAATACGGTATATCAAATTATATGTGAGCCAAAAGTCGATATGCAGTCCGTGTATTAATAAAATGCTTCTTAACATCAACCAAACATCTGCTTTCGTACGCAACGTTTCTGCATATCAACTTTCGGCAAGTCGTGTAGCAAAATCTCGTGTCGTTGTGACTTGAGGGCGATCACGTGACTTTTCCCAGTCAGGAACTCATTTATCAGATTATTCCAACACATTTTCTTAGCCTCCATCTTGTCTACATCTATCATGGCTGGATAGACTCTCACAAGATCCTATCATAACTTCAATCACTTGGACAAAATCAAATCTGTAAAAATGTACATCATGGTGATTTACATCGCTATAAAAATGTGGCATAACTAACTTTGGGTGGATAAACCCTGCCATGCGTTCCTGTGGTAATTGTCCAGACGTTTCTTGTAACATTTCAAAACCCGCATGAGAGCGTTTCACTGTAACTTTGGTGGACATGGTTCCTGGACTGTCTGTCACACAAGAGTGTGTGTGCCGGTGTGTTTTTGTCGCT
The DNA here is from genome assembly GCA_036023855.1 of Gadopsis marmoratus. NCBI lineage: Eukaryota > Metazoa > Chordata > Actinopteri > Centrarchiformes > Percichthyidae > Gadopsis > Gadopsis marmoratus. The sequence continues at coordinate 27,743 of JAVQJF010112776.1, forward strand.
AAGGAAACCTCTGTCTGTGGTTAGGTTTCAAACTGATGATTAATCGCACTGTAAAAGGCCTAAATATAGTAGCTAACATGAAATGCCAAGCAACACCAACAATAAGTGGCCATTGCTTTCCACCTTTTATAAAAACACACACACACACACAAGTGCACACACGCTCTCCTTGTTGTTTTGTGTTCTGTGGAAACTGGCAACCCCAGGCACAGTTATCTGGCTCTGATCTGAAGGTTCAGTGAGTTCATTTGCTCCTAAATCTCTTTATTTGTCCAATCTGCTTTGTTTGCCGAAGCACTTCCGGTTTTTTGCCCTTTTTCTGCGTACTTTTTAGGCTTCATTAACAAACCCAGAGAAACAAAACCCGACTCTGTCCCCTCATCGCTGCGGAGCGTTTTGGCTTCTTTCAGTTTCAGTGTCACTGCTCTCGTCAACCTCGCCTCCAGTAGCAGCAGGCAGCTTTTTTCCAGTGAAAAAGCTCTAATGAATCCACCGTCAGCTCTCTGTCCAGCGCCAAACCTCAGACAGGCAGAAATAGCAACTAGCTGGTGAGCATCTAGCAGCTGAAGAATATTCCCAGGAGTTAGGTGGAGACCAACACAGAGCTAAAAGAGAGTGCGAATAGGTGTTTTTGGGCCAAACCGTTCCGGGGACTCCCTGAGAGGAACCACCCACTGGGGAGCTCCCCCGAGAACTTCATTCCTTCACGGGCTTTTTTCTCTCTTTGCAATCGCACCGCCAATAGGAACGCTGAAGTGATTTAAGCTGGCCGGCGGATGGTAAAGCAACGTCTCTCACAACATCACACACAAGATGTTATAGTATTTCGCTTTGATGAGTCACATTTGTCCCTGCTCTGAAGCAGGAGCTTAAACGGCGTTCTAAGAACTATGATCGTTCCCAATTACACAGTAAAAAGGGGATGGGTCCTCCAACTGTTCTTAGAACTATGAAAATGTTACTCAAGTCCAAAAAACCTAATACTTAAATTCAGTGTGTCTGCTGGATGTGTAACTTGGCAACTCTTTGCTAACACATTTGCATTGTAGTTTGTACCATTAAAGGCACAAGCCAGTTAACTACCTTGTCCTGTGATATGATACCTGCTGGATTTTTAATGGTACAGATACAGTGAACGATAAACTTAATGGGGCACTCCAATGATTTAGTATTTCGCTTCCATAAAGTTGGAAGACTTGCAAAAGACGGATTCAAAAGTGAACGTCCACAATCGATGCAGCAGAGGCCGAGATATCCTGACTTCTAACGCCGCCTACAGTTTGTAACTCAGGCTTTCTGTTGAAGATGTTGATGCCACAGTTATTTCATCAGGCTTTGGAAAGTTATAAACATTGTGTTCTACATAAGAGAGTAATGGTGAGGACATCCTCTGTCTGTACTGTTCATTAACACTCGGTCTAGTAATCGGATAATTAAACCCTTGGCAGTGAGAAATGAGCCTGTGCTTCAGTGTTTTCCTGTACCTGGTCTAGTCCAGGTGTCGCAGTAGGATTCTCCAGGTCTGCCAGGCGATTCCTCCAGGCCTGGGCTCCATGCCAGGGCCCTGACTTTGTGCTGTGCCCGCACTTTGGTCCTCGCAGCCTGAATTATGGGGGTGTTTTGTGTTTTGGCAAAGCTAAACTTGAGAACAATTCACCCTTGTACCCTTACCGGCTGAATGGCCACTGGGGACTACAACTGGAAGCAAAACCCGTTGGAGGTTTCTAACCTCCTTGCTGTCTGAAACTGCTTTTATTATTAATATTTTTACTTACTCAGCGATTTAGTGATGTGTCGTTCATGAGCGTATCATCAACTACTCTTTTGATGTGAACTAGTAGGAACGAGTCGTCTCACAGAGAGTAATTCGTTTATTTTGGCCGTGCGTTGGGCAGCAACAGCAGGAGTTTTTTATTTCTCACGTGGCTACAAAGGCGGTTTATTGGCACTAAATTATTCCCCCCCCCCCCCCCCCCCCTCGAAAGGAATGAACGAATGACTCAAAAAAGAGTAGACAATTTTACTGAATGGGATTTAAAGAACTAAATCACTAAAAGGAACCGGTCATCCCGTCACTACAGCGATGGGCCAGTGAAAACAGAATGCAGTTCCCTGCGAATGTTTATCTCACTGCAGCCTCATAGAGCTGTGGTTGCACTGTGAGATGACCTGATAGACTTTGCTACACTTCTTCAGTGTTAACTAGAGCCGTGTGCTGCTCAGTCAAACCATTATGGGTTTGTGTTTCTGTCCCTATATAGACCAAATGTATTAATGTCGAGATGAAGCGGCATTTCAACATCATATTTAGTTTTACTGGAAGAAAAACATGATTGGAATACAAAGAAATTGGTTATTTGTTGTGGGGGTTTTTTTTGGTCATATATTGTTTAATAGGTGCACAATATAACCGGGGATGTGATCTAAAAGAGTTAAAAAGGCTCGACTTTAAAACTTTTCCCAACATCTGTCAAACAGTGTGACCAGAAACTGTGCAGTTTCACACTATGCTAGCACCTGAGCTTTGGTACCTTGAACTTTCTTGCCATGCATGTGATACACTTTGCAAATCCGTCTCTTTACTGTCTTGATGTCCAGCAGAAATATCTAAAACGGAACCCCTCATTAACATTAGACTGCACAGTGGCATGTGTGCCGCTAACTGACAGCAGCCAAAGTTTAGCTGAAACAACGTCAAATACAGCGCAACTATATTTAAAGAAGGGTGGCCAGAGCAGCAACCTGAGCGTGTGCAGCTACCGAGATTTCTTGCCTTTGCCTGTTCTCCAGAGCGTCCCACCACTACTGGTTCAGCTCTCGGTGCTGTTGACATACCAGGCTTCCTCTTTCTCACCGTATTTCCTCTGTGCGATGAGATGAGGCTATTTGAGTTCACTGGAGTCTGTAATGTTTCTCAGAGACTGTTGCACTAGTGAATCTGCCCCCAAGTGTTAAAACAAAGTACAACACTCTGAACTGCACTTTGCCAGGTATATCGGACAGATTTGTAGAATTTTTGGCGCTGACGAGGCATGGCGTCTTATAATGCACAGTTCTTAATTGAATCCATGCAACACAGACACAGCAGTAATAACCTCTATTGTTAAGGTAATCTTAGTGTGCACACGAAGAAGAGATCGTTTTGTATTACTGAGATGTTCTGGCCCGTTGTTACTGTTATTATTCTCTTGTTTGTGTCATATTATTACCCTGTTACAGAAAATAACACTAATTTTGACAAGATATTCGTAGTGTTTATGTCTCTCTGATTACCTGCCTGTTACCGTATAACATTCAACTCCCATGAGTTTTTGACAGAATCTAGCTACATGTACTGCCAAAACCTAGGAGGGGCTGTAGTATTGTTGAAAATGCTAACAAAAGTGTTGGCAAAAAAAAAGTCACTTCACTCGAGGACCGCTAGCTTAGCTAACAAAATAACTGCTATGTTTCTGTTAAAATAAAAAGGGCAGCTCGGCTTCTTACTGGTTTTAATAGATGACATCACATCACCCAGATCCTGGCTTCTCTCCATCGGCTCCCCGTTCGATTCAGAATTGATTTTATTGATCACATATAAGGCGCCTGGGTCTGGCTCCACGTTATATAGCAGAAATGCTGACCCCATATGTTCCAGTTTGCAGACTTAGACCCTCAGGTGGGGCCTTTCTGGTCGTTCCAGAGTCGAGGCTCGAATCTAAAGGTGACCGAGCTTTTGCCATCAGGACCCCTGGACTCTGGAACAACCTGCCTGAGGAGATAAGGCTGCAGAGTCAGTGACCTCCTTTTAAATCACTTCTTAAAACACATTTTTATACACTTGCGTTCCTGTGATGTCGTCTTTATATTGTCTTTTATGAGTTTTGATTATTTTTATTTGTATTATTAGTCTTTTTCTTATTTTTGTTCTGCTTTATTTTATTTACCTTTTACTGTTCTGTTTTATCGCTTTGTGAGTTTCCTGTTTTTGCTTCGTCTGTCAAATTACAATCACCGTTTCCATCAGTGCCAACTAATGAAGTGCAGCTCACAACAAATCTGGTGCCTGTGCATAGAGCTGACAGCATTTCTGCTCTCTGTTTTGTGCTTCAGTTTTGTGTGGAGTTGAACCAAGGGACGCTGGCCAGTGTACGGAAGTGGAAATGGCCACGAGGGCTGTGGAAAAGCATCGTGTCTGAAAAACCCACTGGACACTCCAGCAAGGTACGGCAACCATCTTTAACAGCACTGATATCCCTGTTTAGTCGCTCTGTTTAAATTCACACTGCATGTCATGGGACAGAAACCTGTATTGATTCAGCTCGAAGAGGTTGTCTCTGTACAGCTCTGACATGAGGACGAGCAGAGAGCCGTGTTTGCTCTCAGAGGAAGCCAGCCGGTAGCTGTACCCTTGATATAAACTTGAGCTGGGTCCGCTGCGTGTCAGTGGCCTCAGTCGCATAAGATGGATGGTTGAAATAACAAGGACTTTTAAAATAGCATGGTATAACTATGGCATGGTACAATAATTATATAATACAATAAGAGTTTAAATATATTCTGCGATTAAAGGCCAACACTGTAGATATTCCAGTATGTTTCCAATTTTGTTTGACTACTTTTAGTCCAGTAAAAGTAAAAATAAATCATTCTACAAAAACCACTGAAGTCCCAAAAGATGTTTGGGGTTTTTGTTTTTTTTTTACTCGTGTGTTGTAGAAAAGAAATTTCATCTTTCAGAACTGTGGCATTCAGCAATTACCCACCTCTCTACCCATATATTAATTCCCTAACTTATTTAAATTAATGTTATTCTATTAGCCCTCTTTGCATTGAAGGTGTTCACTGCTGAGACAAAGAGCTCACTAAGGGGTCATCTCATCGGTCTTTTTAATCAGCAGAAAGTGTAGCAGTTTGATAACTGACTCAGCCTTGTTAGCTGATCTTTAATCTACAATCTCTCTGTCTGAAATGAGGCCACGTGACACAGTATTCTGCTGTTACCCAGCTGAGAATTAGCTCAAGGCTCAAACAGTACTGCAGAAAATAATCCAATTAAGCCCCACGATCAAGAAATCCATGTAACATTTGCATTTCAATGAATGTGCTTCGTGCTCGTCTCTGTAACGATCTGATAAACAGTCGTGACTCAGCGTTAAATTCAGAATGTGACATACCGTCATAAACATTGCTGCCTGCAGTGCTGTAAACTGTGTCACATGCACTCTGAATTACAAGATCACAGCTGGATTGTTACAGTGGTTCAGTTAGCCCAGAGATAGTTCTTGTTGATGGCCTTGTGAACTACGTATTAATAAGTCACATTCTATTCATTAGTGATGGTGTGGGGGCTTTTTAAGTAGCAGTAGGATCATCTTCATTAGATATCTGGATCCATTTCCCATGATCCTCTTTTCCCAGGGGGTGAGCTACTCTGGCTTTCTGTGGGACAGTTCGTCAGGGATTGACCTGAAGGATGCTGCAGTCCTGGAGCCTCCTGTTGTCAACGGCAACGGGAATCATACCTACCCTGGACTCTACCTGGCTCACCTTTCTGTAAGTAATTACTGATGATTGCTGATAGCAAATGCATTCGCTGATATAATCAAAGACTTTTTTTTAGGTTAGGGATGGGAAGGAAATGGTTTATTTTATAATAAAGGACAGGAAGGGAATTACAAGACAAAAGAACGACTGGGTTTTGTAGGTTTTCAGGGGAATGGAAATGAATTAGTGGCATTTAAAATTCAACGTACCTTTCCAGAATCTGTAGCCAGTTCCAGTGAACAGATAATCCACAAAGTTAACTGTCAACAATTGCCGTGGGATTATTTCCTAGTGAAAAAATAGTCCCCATGGAAACTGTCCACAGTGAGTTGTGCAGAAATGTTCACCTCCATTGTATCGCACAGACAGAGATCCTGTCTGATGTAGCCTTACCTCCACCGACATCATACATCTTCTGATTTCGCCCCAAAGCTCCAAAACTTTTTTGTTTCAGTAACACTTCATGGTACGCAGAGTCAAAAGATTAATTCCAGATTATTTTTAACTTTTTTAAATAGTTTTGGTGACCATTTCTATGAGTTATGATATCACCGAACTCACCAGAGTGATTACTGAGATCTTGGAATACAGACACATTACAGAAAAGATGTCGCGCAGGTTCAAAGGTTTTACTATTGATAGGAATGATGCCCAAAACTATGAAAAAAATTCATGAATTATTTTCAAATTATAATAATCTGGAATGATCCTTTCATCTCCCTGTAGCTGTTGTAAAATGGTCATCAGAAACTACAAACTTATAGTAATTTCAGAGTGTAGTTATGCTAACATAAGTATTATTTGGACATTGACACAAGTTTTGTGCTTTTTGCTCTGTACACCATCACAATGGATTTGAAATGAAATCATCAGTTGTTGGTTGAAGAGTAGACTTTCAGCTTTAATTCAAGGGGTTCAACCAATAAATCACATTAACCGTTTAGGAATTACAGCCATTTTTATACAAAGTCTCCAATTATGTTATTTTTTGTCCTTTTCATCTATTTTATCTAGTTTTTAGTCTAGTTTAAAATGTCAGTTGTATAAAATGTTTATAACTTATTTTCTTATTTTTGTTTGCTTCTGTTGTGTTTATGGTCTACACGTGTTCTGTGTCATTATCTTATCATCTGTGCAGCACTTTGAACTGCACCTGTATGAAAACTGCTACACAAATAAAGTTTGATTTGATTTGTGTTTTCGTTTTGTTTGCAACTGGATTCTGGCCAGAATCAAATGACTGACTTTTTCCATTAGGTTGGTTCATATGAGCTGACCGTGCTGAACGTCCACATGCAGGCCACGGCTGCGTCAGAAGAGTGCAACGGCAAGAACCACAACACGGATGAAGCCAAATGTCAGCGCCTCTCCCCCAGCATCCAGGAAACACTCAAAGGTCAGAATGTCAGGTCAACCCGGCAACAGTCACCTCTTCTGCACATCGCACCACCTGTAGGAGAGACTGTGGATGGATCCACACATTTTGCCCAGTCTCATCCATTTTCTTGCCATCTTTCCCTGCAGGTGAGAAGGAGCTGGTGGTGCTGGGAGATTTTGGCTCCCCTCCACAGAGCTCAGAGCTGGACATACTTAGAAAGGAGAAGCTCTGTGCCCTGGTACCATCTACCCAGTTCACCAACATCAGCACCCGCTCACCACAGGGCACCCGCTGCCTGGACAACATCTGGGTGAGCCGCTGCCTCAGGAAGATGTTTTCCGGTAGGTGTTTTTGACTGAGACCAAGTCTCAAAGCATAGGCCTGATAATTAAATAGTCGAGGCCTGCTAGTTGCTCTCATTAATTTTTTTTAATTGCCAGGTCAAAGCACAAGATAAAATAAGATACGATAGAATTTAATTAATCCCAAAGGAAATTCTTGCCAGAGATTACCCAAACTTTACAACATATATATATATATGTGTGTGTATGTATATATATGTATGTATATATATATGTATGCATATGTATGTATGTATGTATATATATGTGTATATGTATGTATATATATGTGTATATATATGTATGTATATATATGTGTATATATATGTATGTATATATATGTGTA
>JAVQJF010112788.1:0-18342 GCA_036023855.1 Gadopsis marmoratus
ACACACACACACACACACACACACACACACACACACACACACACACACACACACACACACACACACACACACACACACACACACACACACACACACACACACACACACTCAGATCCATGAATGAGAAGAGCTTTACTCTCCATTTCGGCACTCTGCTCGCCACCTTATCCCTATTTTCCTCACGTAAGGCAGGTCAAGAAGCAACGGTAAGCAGTCGGTTGAGGAGCCAGTCACGCTCAGTCATAACTGAGCGCACAGAATCTGTTCAGAGGTCACGGGTTACAAACGAGAAAAAATAATAAGTCTGAGCCTCACATGTTGAAGCTGTTACAGGGAAAGTCCTTTAGAAGAGGGCCGCTGCCTCCCTTCCTATGTGGAGACAGGGTCTGGATATTCTTGTTATTCTTTATCAAACAATGGACAATAGCTCGTGTGTGCCTCTCACTTAGCGCTGCTCCTGTGCATGTTGTGCCGCTGGAGTGATTCCCAGCTGAATTACTCAGTTTCATGCTAATAATGACATCAGTCTGCATCAAACGCAACTAATATCTCGGCAGATCCTCTCTTAGAAGGATAACAAGACCCTAACACTGTACCTATGCAATTTGCAATAGCACGATGGAAAAGCCCTTGGCGTCACCTTTGAAAGGTGGCAAAAAGATTCAGTTAAGTGGCGTGGTAACAGTGAGGAGGAGCATAAGCCGTGGTTAAGGAGAATTTGTGAAAACAGATAATTTACACTGAATTAATCATTCAGGCTTCACTTGGGCATTCCTGTCAAAATGTGCCCATATCGACTTGCAGCATACGTTTCTGTCCGTACTTTGGCACGCCGCAGCTAATTTGTATAATCGAGCATCATGATGAGATTGCAGATTTATGATTATTAGAGGGGTCTATTGTATAATTTTTGCATTAGTTGCTATTTAATGGCATTAAATGACACATTATGCGAAGCAGCTGCTTTTGTACTCGCAGCAGAGTTTCATAAATCATGACGAGGGGGCACGCATAAGGAATTCAGGTTATGACCTTATTCAAGGTTATAAGGTACATGCTGACTGATGGCCTTCTCTGGGTTCAATGACTCTACCTGTCAGATTTGTACTGGCAACCATCCCCTTAATAGCAACTCTTCCACACTGCTCTTTAAAGGCTGCCTGTCTGTCCTCTCCTTATGGATTTCCTTTGAAATGAATAATTAATGATATATTCTTTTAACTGTTTAAGTGTCATTTATGTGGTATTTTTGGCAAATAGCATCTTCTGTTGTTCCTAACTCTGCAGGGATGTGGTCTTGTTTTGGCAGGCATCGAGTGAGAAATGATGGAAATAGATGAGAATAGATGAGGCTGTGATGCATGGTCAACCTTGAGAGACTTACCACAGCTCGCATTTAAATCCACTGTCCTGCATAAACTACACCCGTTTCTCTACTCAGAGGAAAAGTCTCGTGCATTCAGTATAACCAATATGAAAGGCCCCAACAACCTTTTTGTGACCTTTGGTGGCAGATGGTATCAGAGTACATACATCATTTCAGTTAGGATACAACAACAGCATCAACAAGTGCGCCTGGTGTACGCACGCCGCGTCATCTTACAAGTGCCCGAAACGTCAGCTTAGTCAACACCAGGAAGTAGACCGTGCTGCAACAACATTGATAAACCTGAGTCGAGCCTTACAACAGGAGGGGGGAGGAGAAGAAGGAGACAGAGACTGGGGAGCAGACACACAGGATATGACGTTATCAGTTTTCAAGAACGTTTAATAGGCCTTGAAGCAGGAGACAATATGACACGTTTATGACGTGGCAGCAAGGTTTTTTGTTTTCTTTTACCTCTTGAAGGTGCTTGAGGGCTCTGACGTGTCTGGAAAACAAGAAGAGAGAAACACGAATTTAATTAAACTGTGAAAAGGAATTCACAACGTTCTACACAGCCACGTGACTCTTTCTACAAGTCTCATTATATTATCTACATTATGCATGATGAGAAAACTACATCAGGAGAATGGTTAAGTGTGTAGGGGGTAAGGGCAAGGCTGGGGTGTTTAATAAGTTACACAAGATTCTTGTGTAATTGGCTTTCATTTACTCTGCATGCGGCTCGATGGCTTCGCTTAGGAGAAGGAGAGGTACAGTTGGGAGTAATAGCGGAGTAGACACAGCGCCACAAAATGACAAAACATCAGATTTGGATGCAGCGTGTTTGTGTGTGATGACATTCAGGAGACGTGGGCAAACGGGGGGATCCACGAGGGCAGATACTCACAGTCCCTCAGAGTCGGCGAGCTCTTTGGCGACGTAGAATGCTCGGGATCGGCCATCAATCTGGGTGACGGGGAGGGAGGACAGTGGGAGATGAATGAACACAGCTAATGTTTAAAGGCTCTCTGTGGGCTCTTATTCCTCTCACACATTAATAGGAACAGCTTCGCAGCAGCCAAGGTGAGCGGCGAAAAAGCAAATTCACTGATTTCTGCTGTCAAAATAAGAGCGATTATTTTATTACAGTGCAGCCTAGACATAAAGGCTTTCACAAATACGGGACTTTTAAATTCAGATGCATTATGTATGAGAGGCTGCAAGTGTGGTGACAACAATGCTGCCCATTGATTTAGAGGCTAATCACAGGGTCTCAAAACATCCGAGCCAAAACATAACATTGAAGCCATTTAGGGGTTTTACCGGCAAGGCTGCTGTGCTTTATCAGTGTTATTTTTTCCTACGTGGGGCATTTCACAAATTCTGCATTAAAGGCACACTGATCCTCATTTCCTCAAAATAAAACAAAAAACACACTTCCATCAAATGAACCTGCTCCTGGGGCCAACTCAAGTGTCTCTGGTCCTCTTCCTCTTAGTTTTTTCTTCAATTTATTGGATTTCTTCTTTGAAGAAGAAGAAAACAAGGAAATGTGTGTCACATGGTGGGAGCAGGGGCCTGGTATTATTGTGGTAGCAGCAGGAAGGGTGGGGGGGCCATCCCTGATCTACTGTAAAATGGCTGCCTGTTAGAGCACGGAAGTCTGGGGAGTTTGAGGTGATACATTTCAGCTAACACAACAGTGAATCAGGAAACATTCATGTATATATTAAGTTCCAAGTACCAAATGGATCACTCTGGGCCTGTATGTGTCCAACAGAACATTTGATTATATCCTATTATTTAATAGTATGAGGCCATTTTTATTCAGATCTGCCAGATGCATATCTAAAATATTTAAAATTTCAACCTTAATTAATACAATAAAGCATTCAATGGGACCCCTGCAGCTTTTGCTCATCATGTTGATTTGCTGGAGTTGGTAGCTCAGAGGATTGAATCAACCACCTTCTACCCTCCATTCATTTGTCTCTATATCCCATATCTCACCTGTCTGTCATAACTTTGCTCCGCTACCCCCTCTTCTTCTTCTGAGGTACGTCCATGGTCCTCGTCCGCTGACAGCCCACCAGACACAGGGTTCATTGGGAAAGGCTCCGTGTAGGCGCTGCCAAGGGAAGAAAAGGCAGTGTGAACCCAGCAAAACAGCATTGGTACTGAAATATGAATATTTAACACTAAAACAGCATCACTATACACTATAGCCTGTGTTCAATGGCTTTAACCATAAAGAAAGGCAAGGAATATTTTCATTTGGGAATGCCAGGAGCACAAATTCCAAATAGCACATTTATAGGTAAACGCCTGCCATGTCCCGTCTGTGTGTGTGACTGTGTTTCATGTCTTTGTTATTCCTAGGTCTTGTATTTCCTGCTTTTGGTCTCTTGTATCTGCGTTGTGTCCCGTCCCCGCCACCCTCGTGTCCCTGATCGTTAAGTGTCTACACCTGTTCCCCTGTGTGCACCTGTGGTCTATCCCTTCGTTAACGTCCTGTGTATTTAAGTGTGTTCAGTTCCTTTGTTCTTTGTGGCGTCATAGTCAATGTTAGCCTAGTCAGTGTCTGTGAAATCTATGTCTGAGCAGTCTGTTTGTGGTCCATCTAGATGTCTACGTGTTTGGATGTTTCCCCCTCAGTTCCCTGGCTCACTTACCCCCTTTTGTAAGTGCATTTTCAGTTTTGCTTTAATTAAAAGAACTCATGCTATCTGGCTATTTGCGTTTGGGTCCCTCCATACCTCCTTCCTCCACGACCGGGCATGACAAAGCCACTGCAGCAGCAGAATATTCTCAAAACACTGAGCAATACAAGTCCCCTGAAAATATATGTTTTTCCTTTTCCTGTGTGCGTCTCTGAACATTTCCACTCCTCATATGGAGTCCTCCAGTGGCACATTGTAATCCCTTTCATGGTTTGGTCTTCTCACAGATGGCACAGTTGTACACTGGTAATCCTTTTGTGTGCTGCTGTACCTGAGGGGGGCACACTTTAGGTCATTTCACATGTAATCCCTTTAAATGCTACCTGTGGTAATTATTAATGTCCTCTGGCCCATTACGCCCACCTCTGTATGTTTGACAAAATCCACATTGCCAAGATGATAACCGGATAACACGTATTCTCAAAGCAGGTGCTCCAGGACATCTCCTAGAGCACAGCTATAGGATCGATTAAGTTCTGCTATTGCAAGTATTGAGAATACTGTAGGCACTGTGATGAAACATAGACTAATGCTAAAAATACCAAGTTTAACTGACTTAAGATGTTAAAGGAAATCTTTGATTTTTGACCGTCTGCACTGCTCACTAAAAGTGAAATATCTCCAGAAGCTCCTTTGCATTCTGGTCATTTGAGTCTTCTTTTAGTGAAACCCTTATGTCTTCTCTGTGGCAACATCATCTGTGCAAAATGGTATATGTTCAAAATCGTTTTGCTCCTTGATTCTAAGGGAGTGATTGATGTGTTTGATTAAAACAAAAAGTGATTTTTTAATTTATGTAATTACCGTCAAGGTAACGCTTTATATTAAGGTTGTTAAGGTGTTACTTAATAGGTAATAAGGGCCTTAAGATGCTTAATAATCTTTTTACTGTAAATAAGATTATACAAGTATCAATAATAGCATAAGGATTTTATTAACATTGTTAAGCAGTCTGTAAATTGTTAACAAGTTTCTTATTAGTGCTTATAAATGCCTTATAATCTAACAATAAACTTGTTTATGATGTTATTATTAACACTTATACAGTCTTATATCACATAATGTTAATAAGCATCTTATAATGGCCTTATTACCTATTATTATATTACCTACAAGGGCATTAATATAAAGCTCCCTTGTACCCTTCCTCATCCTCATCCTTCCTCATTTTCCCTTCAATTGTGATGTCAAGCGACCTTATAGATGTTCCCATCTAGAGCTGCAGCTATTAGTCGATTAATCCATCAGTGGATGCACGGAAAAATAATCAGTAACTATTATTTTGATCATCGATTCATCGTTTTTATCTGGTTCCAGCATCTCAGTTGTAAGAATTTGCTGCGTTTCTTTATCTTCTGTGATAGCAAACTGAATATCTCTGGGTTTTGGCCTGTTGGGCAACAGAATAAGCAATTTGTAGACGAAAGGAAGTTGTGATTTTTCACTTGTTTTTCTGGCGTTTTACAGATAAAAATGTTTGAACAGCCCCCTGTGTGTGCAGAGCGTAGACGGCAATTAGAAGACCAAAGGTTAACAGAGTTATCCGCTGGACTTCATCTCCTTTCAGACATACTCATACTTCATGGGATACACACTACACCACACACACACACCCATCAGCCCTATTGGGTGGGCTAAAGAAAGCACCTACGGCCCATTACTCATGGTTGACCTCAGAGTAGACAGGTCAGCCTGGTGTGGGCTCCTGGGTGATGTTGGGAAGGAGAGAGAACAGGAGGGATGGGTCTTCTTTGAACTCATTCTTAAGCTCTAATTTATTCTACGAGTGAGGGGAATTCCTTCATAAGATCAAAAGAAACACACCGCAGATTCTCACCTTCACCTTTTCACCTTTGACCCTCAACAGCACAATTTCTGAGAACACACCTTGCGTGCTGTAATGGAGGGTTGTGTCCCATCTATAAAAATGTCTCCCAGAAAAAGCAATAACTATATCTTCTTTAAATTACATCTCACTTTTCTTGGACAGAAAACATTAATGTTTAAAGTTGCTCGATGTTTTCTTCTACACCAGTGAAGCCCATTTCCCCACCATAGAATCCCAAATATAGCTTTCGTTTGGCTTCTGTCAGCTTCATATAAACCTTTCCATATTTAAACCTGCGAATATGTGATATTGTCATATGGTAACACTGAAGCCCTTTAACAAGACCATTAAGGCAGGGCTATTATGCCAGCCGATTGCGATGTCTTTTATAATACAGCAAAGTTAAACCTACTGTGTCAAAATCAGAGGAAGACACAATGACTCTCCGTCAAAAGACTTGAATTTGATGATGCCTGTAATATGTAATTCAATTGAGCTAAACATTGAGTATTAAAATATATATTAGGTGCAATCAGACAGGCCTTTTTCATCTTGTAATAGTACTATTATAGGAAATAGGAGCAGCTGAATAGGTTCATTAGCCTGCTAACTATAGAAGCGTTGGACACTGATGGGGGGATTTAGAGAACAGGACCTGCTTTTTAAATTGTTTGCATATAAAAGTGATGATGATTACATGTAGCCTGTGGCTGCTGGGCTGCTGCTGCTGTTGCGACTGTGTGTGATGAAGTGATGTGCGAAGACGCCGGCCCACTGACTGCTGCTGCTGCCTCAAGTGTGATATTACAGAAGACGGCTTTAGATAATAATAACCCCACATCATGTGACAGGCTGTAATTCGGGGCCACATATGCAACAGTGCTATAACCTCTACTCACTTGTTTTCAGTTGATTTATCCTCTATGCCACTGCACCAAGACTTCTTGAGGGTGTATGAGGTGGGAGGCTGGAGGCATTTCTGACAAACTGGCGTAAGAATAACGGTAGACCTGGCATTCCTGTTGGGGACCACACCTCATTTTGTTGTTCAAGGTAGAGTCTGGGAACCTCCACCCCATCCTATCTGTCCTCTCCTGTCTCCACCTCCTTGCCTCCCATCAGAGCCCCGCCCTCGTCCTGCATTTCCTGTAAACAGGCTGGTGGGAAGCTCCTAGGCTGGACGCTTCCTCCCCGGGGATGACCTGGCAATGACCTCAGAACGCCTGGCACCAGCCTTGGCGAGCCAACGACACGCCCTGTCCACCACCTCGCCACACAGCTCACAGCCACCACCCAGTACAACAATGTCCTTAAGATGGCTCCCTCATCACTACTAACACTAACATAACAGTGGGCGGAGGAGCTGTTTTATAGGCCATGGCAGGGCTTTGTCATCTGAAGCCGTTCATGTTGAACTGTTTGATGTGAAAACGATGCCAAAGGGTAAACTAGAGATGTACAATTCTGCACACATTAGCAGTATCTTGCTGAACATACCACCATAGCTGTGTTTACTATGTGCATAGGGACAACAACACATCTGCATTCCCGCTGTAAGTCTACCTGGAACTACTTAAAGTTGACATAAAGAACATTAAAGGAGCTCCAAGTTGAGCACAATCACAAATCCTGGGCTTTTATTTTTTCTAAAACACCTTTTTCAATACTCATTTGTTGCTACACTACTTGGCAATTCTGCTGAGATGGTATTCTCAGCAGGAGCCTCATCTTTGACAAAGCAGCACTGAGTTGTTACTTAGTGTGCGTGTACATATGCAGTATTCACACACACACAGCTACAGACAAACACACTGGTTAGCTTTGGGATGAATCATTACTGTGCGTGCTCTTTGTACACCATGGTAACTTGCTAATGAACATGTCTCTGGTTAGCCTGAATGCTTGTGCTGAAGCAGTGTCTAAATGGTGCTATACATTAATCACACAAGTGGAAACAAGCCAACCCTGTGGCACAGCAGCTTCGCGGGTTCTCCTTAAAATGCGTGCCTGCTACTGTAGGCATGGTCCTTTTGTGTCCAGTGCTCTGAAGCCATTCTGTGATTTTCCTCACCACAAAAATCCACTTTCTCTCTGTGGGTTCTAAAACCACGTAGACTGTTTAATGTGTTCTCAATAAATCACTGCCATCATCAGCTGGGCATTCGGGGACGGCGGCAATGTCAAGCTTTGAGCAGAGTTTAGTGTAAGATGTGCACACAAAGGCAGGGACAAACACCTACACTGACTATGTCTTATATCGTGGGCACATATGCCCTCACAGTCAAATAAACATAAACCAGACCCGTATAGACACACCAAAGAGGGGCCATGGCAACAGAAGCATCTCCAGGGGAATGCGGTGAAGGCAAGGTGACGGGACAGATAGGTTATTTGCATCATTGTGAGTGGTGTGAGACCTCCACCACACAATGAGCTACATCGATAACATCTCTGGGAGAAAACAGCCATCGCGGAGGGACCATTGTATGGGAAATGGAAGGGTTTCAAATGTTGAGGTATGTATAGAGCTTTAAGTACACTGGAAACAAACAGTGGGGAAATCCTGGTATAGTGCACTGTCTACTGCTGCACAGAATGTCTGGAGGAGAGGTAACTATGAGCTTTCTATGTGTGAAATGTATTAAATGATATGAACTGTGAGCTGAACCCTGTTTTACATAGGCAAAATAGTTATGAAGGACAGAATCTGCAAAATAAAATGGTGGAATAAACAACAGTGAGCTGCACATTATAAACAAAGGGCACCACAAGAAAAAACTAAACAAATCGAGGCCCCAAGTTTAATGGGCAAAGCCTTTTAAGAAGCTCTTGGTAACGGCCTGTCTCTTTGACTACACACAGGTCATCAAACACAACTATTTTATTAAGACTGGGGAAAGGCTGTAGCCCGTAGTGGCTGAAGCTGTGGCACAGGCCGGGGTAATTTGGTACAGTCTGACCGTGGTGATTCCTCACACACACTGCAGTAAATCCTGTGGCCCCTCAAGGGTCCAATGAAAGAGAAGCACTCGGGAGAGAGCTACTTTAATAAAAGCCCTCCTAAACTTAACCATAAGTGTCAGGTACAGGAGAGCAATTACACCAGAACTGCTCTTGCTCCCTTTCTCATGTTCTCACTTCCCCTTCCCCCTTACTTTATATTACTTTATCACTATACGCTTTGTTTTGTTACTCTTCTGCACCTTCTATTAACACCCCACCCCCTCACCTTTTCCCGCTTCCTTCTCCGCTGTCTTGTGTGAAAGGAACTCCCCCACATTTTTTCACCTTTATTTGCAGCCCATAATGACTTTCTCTAATGTGAATTACTGAATTGCCATTACATGTTCTATCACCTCAGCCTTGCAGAGGAAGCAGCGGCACCAGATGTGACCTCTAAATCCACCAAATGAAAAACAGGAGTAAGCTGTCCCTCAAGCACTGTCCATCTTCACAAAGCCAGCAATGCTTGATATAGCAGGCTGCTCATCTCTCACTGAACACTGTCCTACAAGAGGGAGATCCGATTGTACTCAGTCAGGTGCCCTCTGCTGATCTGGGATACAGTGTAAGAATATTCGTCAGCTGTTCAGGGGTCAAGATTGCACTTCCAAGGAGATAGGTCCAGGCCTAACAACTCAGCTGACTACTTTAAAAGTGAATCCAGAGATAAACACTCTCACCTGCTCTATAATCCACAAAGTCAAAATATTTTATTGATTAACTGATTAATTGTTTAGTCTATAAAATGTCAGAAAATGGTGAAAATGGCCATCCCAGCTTCCCAGAGTCCAAGGTACCTTGTTTTTGTCCATTAAACTGTCCAAAACCCAAATATGTTCAATTTATCACCATGAACGACTAAGAAAATCTGTTAAAATTCACATTTAAGGAGTCGGAACCAGTGAACATTTGGCACATTTGCTGGAAGAATGGTATTGAACGGATTTGACCATTATCAAATAGTTGCCAATAGATTGTCTGTCAATCAACTAATCAGTTTACAGTGAGGTCTGTGAATTCTACATAGTAAATGTAATTTTCAGTGGCGTGAGCACCACAAACAAAATACCATTCACCTCCATTGTTTTGGATTTAGGTCTATAAAGCTCTTTCGTGTCCGCCCAGATGAGTTGGCAGCGGAAATTCCAGAGAAATGTATTTTAAAACCTGGGCTAATAAAAACAAAAGTAGATACCACTAAAGGTAAAACATGTAAGGTAACATACGTTTCTTTGTAACAAGATAACATATGTTTCTTTGGGTGAATCAACCCTTTCAGATTTGCTTGAGATGAGACAAAACCATTTTAACTTTAAATTGAGCTTTTACTTTACCTTTCAGTGTCCGCTTTCGATGTCTGGATTTTGCTGTCAATCCCAAAACTGTTCATATCCACATAGCCATCATTGTCATTGCAGGGAACTGTTGTGCGGTTTGGGTCCTCAAAAAACTCAGTTACAGTGTGGGATCTAGTAGGTCTGCCTGGGATCTGGATGTTCTCATAGTCTGAGCTCATGGCTGGGATGTTTTCATAGTCTGAGGTGTCTGCACTGGGGAAGGAGATGGAGCGGGGTTTGGTCAAAGGCAGTGGCATGACGGATCGGCGAGAACGCTCCTCGAAGGACTCCACTCTGGAGACACCTCTGCCATAACCTTTGGCCTCACCTTCCCTCCTCTGGTGGTCTTTGTAGAGGACAAAGGTGGATGGCAGGTCTAACGGACGCTGCTGGGGGTTCACCATGCGGGAATGAAGCTGAGGGGAGCTGCCAGTGCTTCTGCGATCAAACTCTATGACTCTTCCTGGGCCGTGGTGGCTGGACTCTGAGGAAGAGCGTGAAGAGCGGAGACTTCCATCACTGAAACCCTTCGAATCTGTCTTCCTCTTGAACTTAAGTGCCAGAAACCGTTTGAAGGAGGACTTCTTCTTCTTAGGTATGTCATTGGGTTCATGCTGGATCAGGAGGGATGGGGAACTCTTGGTGACTGGCCTTTTTGTGATGTATGCCAGCTCAAAGGGTGGTGGGATGTCCACTAGAGAGGTCGGTGTGGAAACGCCACTAGAAGATTGATGGCTACGCTGGGAGAAGCTTCCAGAAGAGGTTATGACACATGGGAGTGAAAGGGTATCATCTCTCCTCTTCATCCTGATGTCATCCTTCAGAGATTGGCCGATCTCGGTGGGAGTGGTCAAGGACAATTCTGGAATCTCTGCAGACCGGGAATATAACAAGAAGCGGCGAGATTTCATAGACGGGATCAAACAGTTGACCCCAGGCTGCTGTGCATGGCTAAGTGGTTCATTATTATTGCCCAAGGCCACTGTGCAGTAGTCATGAGTGTGGTACTCCGTCCCTGTCTCCTCTGGTACAGTTTCTGGGACATAACCTGGAACTTTCCCAGAATATGAGCGTGATCGTGTGACAATAGTCTTCCGATCAAGTGTCACAAAGTTCTCCCCTTCTGAGTCAAATCCAGCCTCTTCGTATATATGCTCTTCACTGTCTGAGTCTGTGTCTTCATAGTAAGGCACAATGTGGCAGTCCAGTTCTTCAATGTCTTCTTCAAAGGCCTCAGTGGTGTGGGCAAACACCACCCTGTTGGTGAGCTCTGGGGTGCGGCCCAGGTCTAGGTCTGCTGGCACTGTGATGTTGCACAACCTGAGGCGAGGCTGGCAGCTTGCTCGCTGGCTGAGGAAAGCCTGCTCTCGTTTAGTTGTTCTCTGTTTTGCACTTTTTCCTTTGATATGTTTCTTTTCCGTTTCTTCCTCTTCGTCCTCATCGCCTATCTCGACGTAATCCTCCGATGAGACACCCTCTAACTGCTCAAAGTCATCTGTTTTAGTGCAGAGTGAGTTCTCAATGTCTGCGTACTCATCTGCTGACTCACTGTCTTTTGCTTTGCCTTTGTGCTGATTTGACTGCTCAGTGTCCTCCTCAATCTCATTCTGTTCTGAGAGGGCTTGCTTATCCTCTAGCTTGTCCACATCATCTGCTGACACATAGTAAGGTTCCTGGTTAGAAGCACCTGCTGTTTGAAGTTCATTTGAAGGTTTGTCATCAGTATCATCCTGACTCCACTCTGGGTCAGCAGTATCGGTCATATCTTCTGGAACAGCTTCAATGACCGAATAAGGCCCAAACACATCCTCAGTGCTGGATGTAAATCGAAAACAACCAGACAGGTCCTTGGTGGCTCGTTCTGGTTGCCATACCTCTGTATCCCCTGTTTCAGCTGGGTCACATGACTCACATGTATCACTAGCATCATCTGTGGGGCCAATCACATCGTAGGGATACTCCTCAGTTACAGTTGGAAGCACGCTGAATCCAAATGCAAATCCTTCAGCTTCTAGCTCGGTCTCATCTGGACAGGGCACACAGTCCTCACTTTGTCCACTGTCCACTTCATTAAGTCCAGTATCATTGTCCTTATCATCCTGACTGAGTGATTGTGTCTGATCATGGTTTTCTTCCTCTACATGTTCGTCTGAGTGTCCTGTAGAGCCACAAAGTGTGTCAGTCTTTTCACTACAACCCTGTTCCCCCTGCCCTGCCTCATCTCTTGTGTCATCCTCCATTTCAGCAGGAGGAAGGGAAGGCACTGACGTATTCTCATCATCAGTGTGACGGCCACCTTCAGACTGGCTCAAGTCATTGTCAGTGCTTTCATCCTCAGTAGTGTCAACAGTAGAACCATCATCTGCTTTGACTGTGTCCTCAGAGTCAATGCTGTCGCCTTCATTATCTAATATGTCAACTTCTTTTTCTGTTTCCTTCACAATTTCTCCCTCTACCATGTCCACTCTGTCATTGCGCCCTGTGCCATTGTCATTAACCCCATCCTCACTTTTCTCCTCTTTGTCCTGATTCTCCTCAGCCATTTTATGGAGATGTTCCGTCTCCCCATCAGAGTGATCCAGGTTTCCGTTAGTTAGGCTCTGTGGGAGGCAGGACTCACCATAAGCATGAGGCCTATATTGGGGTCTGGGCTTGGGGGCGACAGGAGGTTTTGAACCATGGACAGGGGGACGCGACCTGGACATCAGTTTGGACTGCACTTTGATGGTCAGATGCGTGCGGACCTTTGGTCGAGGGACTTGCAGTGAATTTTGAAAATCTGTGCAAAGAGAGTAAAAGTTGATGAAAAAAATGTAAAAGCACTTCATAATATTTTCATTTCTTGGGTTCATTTAACTGCTTAACTGATAGCTAAGCTTACCCATGGATAAATATGTGGGTCATGTTTTGGTATAGAATGCTAGGAGGAAGTCAAGTCCTGTACAATAGTCAATGATATGCAGAATGCCGCAGGGAACATTATCAGCAGGAAAAACAACAGAGCCACAGGGTACTTTGAGGAGGAACAATAACATCTCCCTGTCTGGGAAATGACACAAGCAGGTTGGTCGCTCTGATTTAACAAATGACTGGCTAATTGTAATCAAGAACTTTAAAGATGATTTTGTTAGTAGGCCAAAAATGTATTTTCTATATTGAAATAACAACATGAGGTTTGATGAAGCAGCTTTAATCTGTAATCACAACATCCTAAATTTGACATTGTCCGTCTGTCTTTAAATTTAGACTTTGCATTTTGTTAGGTGTTAAAAACTGTGAGGTCATTAAAAAGCACTGCTTACGAAATTTTGTTAGAATTGTCATGAAACACACCCGTACTTAACAAAGTATGTACACCCCTTGCCTCTTCCTGTTATTTAGTACCTGCCCTGACGCACATCCTATTAAACCCTGTGTGCACTCTGGCTAACTCTGAGTCTCTCTCTCGCTCTCTCTCTCTAGGTATCACTCTAAAATGATTTTTTTGAAGAAACTGCCCTTTATTGCCATTTATTGTTTTCTGCCCACACTTTTACACATTAGTTCTCTATTAATGTCACGACGGTCTTTCTTTTAAGAATTCCAGCTTCATTAGCTACTCCGCCTCCTAGAAGGACTCCCCACAGGATGTCCATGGGGAGAAGAACATTAACAGCATGGCCCCCCATCACTCCTCCATGAACCTCTCTAGGAGTACAGAATTTCACAACACAAATGGACTTCCTTCTCGTCATTCTTCCCGATTCTCACAAAACATACTCACACAGAAAAACACACATATAGGCACACGCGCGCGCACACACACGCACTTTTTTTTCTGCTGAAAATGTCCTTTGAGTGCGTCAAAGAACAATAAAACTGGTAGAGAAAACAAGGGTCCCAGTCTGACAAAGCACCCAACTGCAAACAACAGGATATGAATTATTCAACAAGAATTCAATTACAACGAATGTTTGAAAACCAAAGGAAGAGACCTTGGTTGTGCCAAATTCACAGGATATGATTTCAGACTGTGTCCTCATCATGAAATGTCACCTGCTGAGATTGAACAACCTGTCTAAACTCCAAAGTGGCTGTAGAAAAAAAAAATGTATATGAAATATGGACATAAATCATATACAAGATAACAACTTTGAACTTGTTTCATTTAATAAATGCAGGGACACTGCACTTGCAAGACACTGCACTTGCAAGACAGGTGACCATCTGCTCAGAACAATGGATCTGTCTGCTTTCACTCACATGGATTATAATCCCAGTTCTAATATTAGGATACTAATCCTAGAACACAGCAGATTCCCACTGTAGATTTTCACAGAAAGCAACTTTATCCATTGCTATGGATTAAACTCACTCCAAACCAGCAGATTAATTTCCATGAACATGTCAGTAGATGTATGATTAATCTACAGCTCTGTTGATATTTCATTTGTTCTCATTTATTCCCAGCAGCCTAGAGCAGGCGGAATCAAGTTGCATTATATTGCATATCAATTTGAATGCAAAACATAGGCCTATGTGGACAATAAACGGGCGAAATATGTTTTCCGACAGATTTGACCGATTTCATTAATTATCCCTCCATCCCTCACACACACACACACACACACACACACACACACACACAGAACACACCATCGCGCAGCACTTGTAGTTCGCCGTAAAACATTTTAAAGTTTGGTTCATGGACATGATGAACATAAAAGATTTAACAACCGACCTGCGTTCATGGTGGGACATCGTCACCATCCGCGGGATCCGACCGTCATCCTCTTGTGTCCCGACGCCGACCGCGTCCCTCGGAAAGACGTGGAAACTTCATCCAAACACAAACACAATGCGGGAGAATCAGGCGGCGAAGGGCGCGTTGCAGAACATGCTGCGGTGGGTTTCCTCCACTGAGGGTTTACTTGTGGAAGACGCCTGCGTTCGCGGAGTGGCAGCCGGGCTGTCGAGCGGCGTGCACCTCCAGTGCTGATGCTACACTAAACTGGTGCGCTCTTCTTCTTGTGTGGAAACAGGAGGCGCTGCTTGGCGCTTCCTGAGGCAGGACTACACGGCACAGCGCGGACACGGGGCGCGAACCAAACCCACTGTCTATATGCAGTAATCTTTGCACTGGACAACAGTTATTACCCCAGTTACTTTGCACGGAGAGCATCGGTGATTAGCCTACAGTCACATCTGGTTTCAGGTCACGCTGCTCAACAGATGTGTGCGATATTCCAGAGGCAGCAGGGTGGACAAGAGTTGGGTAAGACCAAATGCACTCAGTATGAGGGATTTGGACTATATATATGAGACTATAAGCCACAATCCATCTCCAGTGTTTCATTATGGTGAAAGAGAACTTTAAATCTGCATCTACTGTTTCTAAATCAAGAGAAAAAATTTTTTTTCATATCCCATCTGCCCATGTTTTGGTGCATGTCTCATGTCCCTTCACTGATATCCAGATGACAGCAGACCCACATGGTAACATGAGCTGCTCAACTGTGCCATGACATACTTTTCATGCTTGGAATGACATGGAGAGGGTCACACAGTATATAGTATATCAGATACTTAGAAATCAAGTAGGGTCTATAGATTCTTCGCAGTGTTTTTGCCAGCATGGTTTGTTCCAGGATTATTTCCTGGACCAGAACAGTGCATAGAAAGGTTCCTAAAAGCAGTTTCCAAATACAGTTTCTCTAGGACACCAAAGTCTTTGCTATTGGCCGGGCTTCCTGGCCCGGCATCTGTTGCATGATTGAATGAATGCAAGCCTTTAAAAACCTCTCTTCATAACAGGAAACCGCTCTCCCTGTTTCCTGCACAACAGGCAACACTTCCTTAGCAACAGATGGGGAAGGCTGGCAATGTTAACCCCTTAGGTAACCTCTACCAGAGCTGATTGACTAGTGTTGTGCAGAGCCCTATGGTTCGAGGAACAGACAAACTTTTACCAGCTTCACTGTGGGACTCATGGTCTGCCTTTCAAGGACAGAGGCACCTTGTGCAACACAGGGGGAGGCTGGGATCGTCGCCCACTTGGGGTCTTTGATTTGACAGCTCAATGCTGGTTTAAACCCACACATTGAAGGTCAAACAATGTAGTAGACTTCTGGGATTTATACACATAGGCATAGAATAGAGAAGCACAATAAAATAATTAGCTGTGCTGTATCACCGTGGGGTTCTGGTCCTGACAGCTCCAGCGGCATACAGACCCATACATTACACACAGAATAATTCCCATTCCAGATGGTTTTCTGCAAAAAGGATTAATCTCTGTTGCAGGTGCAAAGCTCTATCAGATACAAAGAGGTCATAAGATATCATAATCACCTTATGTTATCTTTGCACTTTACACTTATTTTGTTGTGTGTAATGATACAATTTCTAAATGATTAAGCATGTCACTAAAGAGGGTAATACATACAAAATAATTTCTGTTGAAGATGCGACCCATTCAGTTTGCTGCAGCAATTAAGCTGCTTATTTGTGTAAATAGGACGCTGAGTAATGTATTTTGCAGTATGCTACAATACCACCAAAACAATTAAATCACTGTGACTCAGAGCTGTTTTGTTTCCCCTTGTTACAATGTGATACTGTAATAACCATTATGGAGTGTTGAAGCCAAGACAATTTTAATGTGTCAGTAGTAGCACATTTATAGCAGCCATAAAGTAACCTTTTGTTTTTGAATTGGATGACTAAAGATAGCTCTACTCTGGTCTTTTGGCAGTGGCAATTTGCCTCTCTCAGGAATATTCTGCTCACAATTGCTACGTATGACCTTTTTTTTTTGGTTTCATTTGTGCAAAATATGTTTTGCTTTCTCAGGGTGTGCAAATAGAACCTGTCAAGAGTATTGTGTCATGTGGCTGCAGCAAAGAATGGCTTTAGGAGTAAATATCCCTCCAGATGTGGCACAGACAGTCAAAACATGTTTTTGGACGGGGGACACAAATTTCCTGGACCGCCTGTAGCTGCGTGCTGTGCTCTGTCACCCCACCTGGAACATGACTTGACTGGAAGAGAAAAGGGGAGTTGCGATATTAGAAAAAAACACGCCGTAGTAGCAGGGAACAAACCCACCCTATCGCCCCTCAACTCGGCTGCACACACAACACCAAACAGGAAAGGGATCAGGGAAAGGGGTCAGCAACTTGTTCCCAGAGCTGAGTCAATCCATAACACCTGCTTTGCCAGCGACTGGACACTGGCCTGAATGGAGTGTTTTTATTCCTCTCTGAGACTACAGCTACGGGACACAGTTTGCCTGAGTTGTCATCATTTGGTGCAGTTCATCACACTTTAATGCAGCTCATTACTGGAAAGCACATGTTTTGGGTTTTTTTGCCCAATTATGGCGCAGTGTGTTCTTTAATGTATGTCAGTGGCGGTGTCATTGCCAAGAAAAGAAGGCACATCATCATGTCGTTATGCGAACTAGCAGTAATGTATGAAGTTCAGGTATTGATCTATGTGATAATCAAGTACAAGCAGACGTAGGTCCTTCACTCTTTAAAGTGACCCAAAGACCTTTGTAATTGGATGGCAAAGCATTTGACTGCTGTAATGGATCGAACCATTATTGACAGGTTTCATTGATTCCCAGTTGTGCACAACCATTAAGTACCACCTCTTCTGAGACTTGTGTTTCTTCCCCCGAGCTTTAGATTCTGATCAAGGGAGAAGAGGTGTATGTATACAGCAGGACAACATACTATATTAAAATGTCACAAAACTGAAGAGTGCAGAGATTATTTTAGGATTAATGGAGTTTGGTTGGTTTTGACGAAGAACTGTGACAAGATAGACAATGCATTATTAAACGGAAGCACATAAACTGCTGCTGCCCAAGAAACTCTGGTGTCTTTATGCATAAAACTAGTTTTGTGTAACCTGAGTGAAATAAGAAAACCGTGTTGTCAGCAGTGTATTCTCCACTCTCCCAACAATATAAAGCCAGCACCGCCACCACCACCAACCCACAGCCCCTACAGCCTTTACATGCACACAGACACACACACACACACACACACACACACACACACACACACACACACACACACAGCAGAGCTTTGCAATAAACAG
>JAVQJF010112799.1:0-26922 GCA_036023855.1 Gadopsis marmoratus
GGCTCTGAACACGAGAGAGAGAGAGAGCTCAGTGCATCATGGGATGCCTATAGCAGCATGACTAAGGGGTGGCTCAGGGCTCACCTGAGTCAGCCCTGCTATAAGCTTTATCAAAGAGGAAAGTCTTAAGGAGGGGGTCTGTCTCCCGTACACAGACTGGAAGCTGGTTCCACAGGAGAGGAGCTTGATAGCTGAAGGCTCTGGCTCCCATTCTACTTTTAGAGACTCTAGGAACCACAAGCAGCCTTGCATTCTGGGAGCGCAGTGCTCTAGTGGGGTAATAGGGTACTATGAGCTCTTTGAGATATGATGGTGCCTGACCATTAAGGGCTTTATAGGTGAAGAGAAAGATTTTAAATTCAATTCTGGATTTTGCAGGTAGCCAGTGTAGAGACGCTAGTACTGGAGAAATATGATCTCTTTTCCTGGTTTTTGTCAGTAAATGTGCTGCAGTATTTTGGATCAGCTCCTGGAACACTTCCTCCCATCATATAAAAATTTTCCTTCTCATTGTTTTCTCCCAGTTTCTTGCTTCTCAATGTCACCATGCCCTTTGATATGTCCCAGTCACCACATCTTCTCTGTCTCTATCGCTTCCCTTTCCTTTGAAGTTCATTTAACTCGACGAGTATTGCATGGCTCGATTTTCTACTCTTACTATGCCCTGGGTTCCTCTCTGTTCCTCTTCCCTGGCCAAATGGAAAAACTGTGGATGTTCTTCTCATCTGTTTCCTTCTTCCCAAAGCTGTTAGCCAAGCAAAATTAGTTTTTCTTTTTATTGCTCTACCCCAAGGCACCCTCTCTCATTGCCTTTCACACTTGCTTTGTTTCTCCTTCCAACAAGCTTTTGCATTTTCTGAGCAAGCTCTCCATCTCTTTTCTCCATCTGCAGATCCTCCACTGATTTTCTCACCCTTCTACCTGCACCTTGCCCTCTCCTCTCTTCCACATGTTCTTCCCTCCATGGAAGCAGACTCTCCACTCCCATAAACCCCTCTGTTTCCACCCCTTCCTCTTCCTCTCTCCAAGATCATTGATGCCTGGTTAAGTTCACCATCTTCCAGCGAGTTACTCCTCCAGTGCTGTCTGTCTCTTTGAGGTCATGACGAGCATGTGAGCTTCATCGCCCCCCAGCTGGTTAGTCCTCCGATTCCCTCATCCTTCTGTCATCTCCACCATCTCTCCCCCAAGGTTGTACAGCCAGGTATAGAGTTAATCATCTCAAAGTCAAGCCGCTCTAATTAGCACAAGCCGGTTCCCATGGTGATGTCCATCTTGTCTCCCGGCAGGAGATATAACCCAGCCGTGATAAGATCACGATGAGAGTTTTCATGCGTGACAAAACACAGACACACTTGTGTGAAAGACAAAAGTGGGCTGCCGCTTTCCCTTTCTGACCAGCCTGTCCAAAACTAGTACTCCCAATATTACAATCCAATAGTCTTCAACTGCTCGGTCTTAAAGAAGGTATTCATGATCACCCACACAGTACCCTTATGTGTTTTCAATGAATGTAGATAAAACAATGTACCACTGCGTATCAATCTGTTGGACAGCATAGTCCATAAAGACATACAGAAAACCGAAACATACATACAGCTTCTGTTCCTCAAAGTGTCCTCGAATGTGACTGCTTTAGGAAAGTTTAAAAACGCGTCACGTTAAATTCTTAAGAAAATACAATAGTTAGCTGCAGTTTCATCAATTAACACTGCACTGTAGAACAGGCAAGTAAGTACAGAAAGAAGTGGTCTGGGATTTGTTTGGTCTTTCACTTTAATTGCAGTTTTACACATCTCTTGCTGTATTTCCCTGTACTGAGTGGGACTTCAGATCGTGTGAAAACCATGTAAACATCATCATGTTCATCATCGAGCAAGTTGTCTGTACGACACTTAACTACTAAGAGTTCTTAATAATAAATTAATAAATTATTATTTGTTATAAAAGTTATTTTACAATAAAATACACTCGCCGTTTTAAACTCTGCTACAAATTCATATATCACAAAGGGAGACAATGAAGTCTTTATAGAGGTGGTTGTGTAACTTGCTTTTAAAATTCCAGTAAGAAATGTGTGTTGGGTTTAACGTTCTTCTCACACATTTAAAATCTAAATTTGACAAAACCTAAAAAAGATAGAGGAAAAACAAAAAAGGCTTAAGAAGACATTTGAAAACTGTAGCCTTCATGAGCCTTGATGAGTCAGTGCCTTTAGAAAATAGGAGAGATAGGAGAGATAGGAGAGAACAGTGCGTGACAATAGAGAGAACAAGGCAGAAAGGGAAGGAGACAACTGAAGGACAGAGACATGACAGAGGTAGAAAGAAACAGAAAAGGATAGTACGGCAACAAGAGAGAAAGCGTGATGGAGCAAGAAACATTAGCAATGGTTTATTTTGAAAGCCACTTCGGGACGTACTTAAAAGCAACAAAGCCAGGAGAATGTGATTAGACCAAATGAAAATGTGTGGACGACCGCAACGTACGCGTGTGTGTGTTGGTTCGGCAAGAACCATATCTGAATCTGTTATATTGCAAACACCCTGCCTGAGTTAGCATTCTGGACAAGAAGTGAGCACACAGAAAAGCACATTCTAGCAAACAAACTCTACTTGCAATCACCAACACAAACACACGCACTGATGAAATTGTTTGGTTTAATGTGTGTGTGCGTGTCAGTTATTTTAGTTTCACTTACTTTGTACTTTACGTTCAGGATTTCATTTTATTTTCTGTTTAGTTCCATTTTAGTTTCCTGCGATATTTGCAGTATCCATTTGATTCTTATTTTTCTGGAATTTTTGCAAGTAGTTTGTGTTTGTTTTAGTTGTAGCTAAGTTGCAAGAGGTTGGGAGCATTTTGTATTTTGGATCAAGGTTGCCCCAGTACCTTTTGAAGGTGCGTGTTAATCATGCAGACATCCCCGATTCAACATATAGCACATAGCACTCTCCTCATCTATCTTAGATAAGCACCGCTCAGATTCTTGCACAAACTTGAGTCTAACTAAAGGACAATGCCTGAACTTTGTTACTTATCTGATGGCACACGCATTAAACATGAGTAAAATAAAGCAGTTGTAAACTTTAAGAAAGGGCTAAAGTAGACCTTGAGCCAAGATTATTTTGTTAAAAAGGTGAAATAAAGTTATTTGAAATACAACATTTGTTTTGTTTGAGTTTTGGATTCCATTACTCATAATGACCTGGTTTCTGTATGCTCTGAGCATTAACGTGTGTGTTGGCCTGGATAAGCCAATAAACCCACAGACAAATAAAAGCTGGACAGGACACGGTGTGTCAGCGCTGCTCCAGGGTTTGTTTCCTTATTGTTTGTCTTACTTGCTCTGCAATGCACCAGCCTCTGTTTGGGTTTCTGTGCAATGGTAATTCAATTCTGGGGTCTTTCAAATAGGTGATTTAAGGTGTGTGGAAATCTATTATTTCAATATTTTTAACAGTAACATGGTAAATAATATGAAAAATAAGTCTGTACACACATTTGTCTTACTCAGATGCAAAACCAGCTGCATTTATTAAAAGCAATCACTGTTTGTACACATTATTTAATACTGAATGATTGCTCTGCAGGACCGATCTATGTTATTGTCATGGGGAGTTAAACCTTTCTAACTGTGAAGGATCATATTTTCACGATTAATCTAAGTTTTTGAACTTCAATGAACATTAATCATCTTACATTAACTCTTGGGGATACCCACCTCGTTGGAAAGACATCCACTTTGAAATTCAAGAGTTGAACACGTCTTAATTAGCTCTTTGTCCGGTTCCTTGTCTCCTCATCTTGCTTTTCTGCACCTCTTTCCTTTTCTGTCACACTTGCCTGTTAGGCTTCACTTTGTTAAGTTAAGTTGTCTTGGTAGAGATCCAGCAAGAGAACAATCACTGCCCTAACATCTTGAAATTAGCCCCTCCCTCTCACTCTGTCTTGTTCTCTAGTGTAGCTGCATGAAAGGTGAATTGGTATGGATCCAGAAAGTGCAAAGAGAAAGGGAATCCATGCTCCAGCAACTTTAACTTATTCTCTCCCTCTCTCTTTATGTGCCACAAACACACAGAGAGAGATAGAGCTTCCGCCATATCTTTGCCTTAGCCCCTTTCTTCTGTATCATGATGAAAAAACATGAGAAAACACAAACGTACCCAGGCATTTACACCTAAACATACATAAAGTAGTCGACTTAAAAGTTTTAAATCTTGCAGGCTTCTGTCGATGTAAACAACCAAGATAAGGGTAACTATGACAACAAACCCCATCACTCTTCTTCTGTCCTTCAGACAAATACAGCAGAGGCCTTTTAAGCATTTAAGGACAAAGAAATGGGCAAAAATACCCAAGTTAAGGTTTCTTAGAAGATATTTCATCTTAAATGTTAACAGCCATTAGACATATGTAGGTGCCAATAATATACATGCTGTTTAATGACAGAGCATAAATTTGCCAAGCCACCTAGGTTCCTTTTTACAATTTACTGTAAATCATCATGTCAAAGCTCTGTAGTGAAAAATGAAAATTATGAAGGTATTAAACTCCCCCCCACTTTCTTTTTTGCTGCAAAATTTGCCCCTTGTGGATTTTACAGGTTTTATTCCACCTCTGTGTTTTATCGCTACGCAAACAACTGAACTCAATACATAAACAAAACTAGTTTTTGGGGAGCTGGAAGAACAATAATTCAAGGCAGGTTACGATTCCGTGTGCAAAATCTTTACAAAACTCAAAAGTTGCAACTTTTCTTTTGGTGTTTCCAGAAATCAAAGAGCCAAATGACTCTACGGGAAAAGACCCAGGAAAGAAATACGAAATATAAGCAGCACATTGTCAGACTACTTCAACACCCTGCACAGACGGGCAAATCCACTTCCTCCTCCCCTTCATTCTTTCATCATCTTTTTTATCAACGTTCTTCCATATTTTAGCCAACTTGATTTGCATGATTTAAACGGTCCGTCATTGTGATGCATTAATGCTTCCTTTATTTTCAGAAAATACTAGAGGGGAGTCATATGCGAGGAGTGTACAATTATTTATTCATACTCAGTTATTTTAAGACTTTCACATCTTTGATTGGTAAATTATACATCTATTGGGATCTGGAATTTGAGGACACGTGAGGCAAGCAGCTACATAATGAATTACAATGCAAATCAGCCCTTTACTGTAGGTGATGCTTTTAGCTGGAACTTTCTGCAGAGCCATCCGAAGGTACCATGAGCATATGAAACGTCTGCAAAGGCAGGCGCCTGTTTGATACCTTCAACATCAAACCGTTATTCCCATATCATTCTCGCTCTATCTAATCTACTTTTTCTTTATGCACTCTCAAAATACTGCCAGGGACAGTTGTGGCACATTTCTTGCACAGCAACTTTCAGTAAGTGAGAAGGGTTTGGTGATTCATTGGGGTATAAAGTCTGTGACCTTGTGGTTATGGGATGATTTCTCTACCCTCTAGGCCAGCAATAACAGAGAAACACACCAGCGCACAAACCTGCTGTCGCAATATGAAAGAGCAATCAGTGGAGTGGCTGCCTGTGAATTGGTTTCTGACACTTCTAGCGGTGACAGACAGAGATGGCACGGGAAACAACAAACACTGACACATACAGTATTTTGCACACATTCCCACACAGACACATTCATGCAATTTCAATCTTGCCTCTACGACTAAATCAGACAAGCGTTTCTGTAATCCTCACAACAACAAGACTCCCTTTCTCTGTCTCTTGCTTTCCAACTCTCTAACCCATATATATTCCACACAATACTTGACAGAGGAACACAGGAAATGAAAAGGCAGAAAGAAAAGCAGGTAGAGGCGCATCGGGGGGGGGGGGGGGTAAGAATTGATTAATAAGAGAATATTCAAATGAGGTGTCTGATATTATTTTGAAGGAAATGAGTAAATGTTTTTCGCCCACTTAAATTTGTCAGTGGTGGAGGGAGTCATGGAGAGAGAGGGGGGAAATGAAAGATTGGGGCACTACAGCTTCAAAGTGATACAAGACCAAGTCACCATCTGCAAAAAGCACAATATAAGAAGGTGATATGTTTGGGCTTAACTTAATTATGAAGGTGAAATGCAACATGACATGTTTTCAGGATAAGTATAAGGATAAGACAAATTAGATGAGGAGCTGGGCTTAGCATTGTTAAGGAATGAGCTGAATTAGTCAAGTTAATGTGGATAAACATTACAGGATGTGTCTAAATATTTGAAGGCTAAAATTTGTCCTTTTTTTAACTCTTACTTCTGAAGGAATAGCCTAGCGTTTAACAGCCTAATTGTTCAATATTGTAGTGTAGTCTGGAGGGACTGATGTCAGCTGCAAGACAGACAGAACCGAAGAGATGGGACCACGTGAAGGGTTAGGAGGTCAAATTGATGGCAAGGATCTGGCACAGTGAGTTTTGCTTTGTAAGATATTACGTTAGTGTGTGTGTGAGTATGGCTGTTCGCATGTGTCTACAGTATCGTTCTTTACTTGATTGTGTCAGTTTGGCAACAGTTGAATGCAGTTCATACAAAAAGTCACTTGCCAACTGAAATATTATGGATTTTTACATCAAAAAGCAGCATTATTTATGGGAAGAAGTAACTTGAATGGACAAAGAACAACATTTATAGAGTGAAATCACTATGTTGGAAACTAGTCAACAAAATCCAGCTTGCAACTCACCATTGAAGTTGACAGCACGAATGTAGCTGAGCAGCTCTTTGCCGTCAATGTTATTGGCCATGCGCGGGCAGAGGCCTGGGTATCCGTAGCAGAGCTCCCGGTGCATGCGGTGCAGCGCGTGGGCCATGGCGTACACTGCATCCATCACAAACTGAACCTTCCCCTCTTGTTCGTAACTGGAATCGCGACCAACTTTCTCTAAACCTGAGAGAGGAATAAGAGAACGTGATTAGAGCGGAAGGGGCGGAAATCAAAAAAGGCATCACAATCAGGGTAGGAAACTCCATCCAGTGGTGTATAAACAGCCCAGCAACAGTATGTTCTAGTGTACCATGTATATCATTAAAAAGGTCTGAAATGTAAACAACCAAGCAATGAAGAAATAGAATGTGTCTAGTAGAGAGAGAAGGAGACCATCTAACAGATAGCAGAAAGCAGGTAGAATTTGGCAGAGTGAGAGGTGAAAAAAAGAAGTGAAAGGTTGCCAAGAGGTGCAAAGGAAAATGAAAAATTGGGGGGGGAAGCAAAGCAAAACCTTTAAAGGGGTAAAGAGGGAGAAAAAGAGAGATGAAACAGAAAAAGAACTTGCGCAGGACAGGTTGACCATCAGACAGGTAGCAGGGCACTCAGTCTGACAATGACAAATACTCCCTCTCGGTCCATTCTCGCCCTGGTAGCAAAGTAACAGGAGAACATGTTCCTTCTTTACATCTTCTGAACCACTGATAATGGCATTTCCTTGTATGAGGGAAAGGTATGAAAGTGTGCAGAGAAGATAAAATGTACTTCTTCCTCTTTCTGACAACATGTCACATGGCCGTGTGTCGAGGATTATTTGTTATACTAGTTGTATTCTATACATTTGACGCAATATAGTGTATATTTTGTTACTTGTAACATTTAGATGCTCTCCAGTGTGTCTCTTGGATTTGTGTCCTTTTTCTGAAGCGGTGTGGTTTTTCTTATTACTGCAGCCTAATTAATTACTGCAGAGAAATGTGTAAGTTCATCAATTGGCGATTAAAAAACAACGCGTATTTGCATTTGGCCTTCATGCTTGTGTGCATGCACAGTACACATGCATGCACATACACACACGCAAATAACCTCTCAGTTGCGATTCATTGAGAGGGTTTTAGGTAGCGGCTCATTAGCATAAGGAGCTAAGGAAAAAAGAAAACCTTGATGCATTAATGTGAGAAATGAGTAATTAATTATGACATTCATTTTCTCTGCTTTTCATCAAAAAGTTCAAGTGGTGGAACTACTATAGGACATCCAAACATCCTAAATTCATTCTTTTTCTTCTTTTCCGATATATTTTTTGTTGTTTTGTTACTGCTTATTGTTCGATCCTCATCTCTTTTTTCCCTTCTTTCTCTGTCTCCCTCTTGTTCCCCCCTTGTCATCTTTCTCCTCCCCTCTTTCTATCCTCTCTCTTCGGTCTCGTTCCCCTCCCTACTGCCTTTCCCTTGGCTCTTAATCACCCATTTCTTACAAGTAGTAGCCACCTTCAGGCAACACAATCTGAATCAAAACCTGCCGGGGCCGGGTTGAATTAACCAGACCAGAGCCCCCCTCAATCCATAATGAGAATCCATAAGGAATTAACAGTCCCCCGAAAATGAAATCCAATATAGAGTTATTGAAGGCTGTCGGGTGTGTTGTATGCATGTCTGTATTTGTGTGTTTGTTGTCGGTGGCGATGGTGGTAGTGGTGTGTGTGTGCATTAGTCCGCAGTGTCGCCATGCGAAGACGCTGATCGCTACGCTGGACTAATAATGGAACTCATCTCCTCTCAATCCCTGGATAACAGAGCTGTACAGTATAAGAGTGTGTGCATATGTGGAGCAAGAAAAAGTCAGACAAGCAATGTGTGTGTACGTGTGACAGAAAGACCGAGTAAGACGAGCAAAATAGCTTGCAGAGGAAAGTACACCTCGCTCTCTCCCTCATTGCTGAACCTTTATTCAGCCCCACACACACACTCGCATTACTGTCTCAGTCTGTCAGATGAAGAATCCTGTGTGGTCTCTACGCTTTGATCCTGCTCCGGGGGGGTTAACACAGCCTTTATTCTACTGCAGCCGCCTGTTTCTCATTCCTGTTTGCACCTCTCCCTCATACTGGTGCCCAGTAAAACCACACTCTTCTGAGCCAAAGTGCAACTCCTTCCAGTCCGTCCACAGATTCAAATCTTTATTTTGTGTCTGCACATTACTGGCTGTAGCCGGTTTCATTGAGGCAATACAGTATTGATTTCATGAGCACAGGCAGGGTGGTAATCCAGCAGGCCATGGGCTGAGCAAAATGCACATGGGAAAAACGACCTGCTTAAGGCAGCAGACAGAGTCAAAAATCTATTCAGCTGTTCCTTAGCGCCGGGCGTTAGAAAACAACTCGGTGCTCATCAGAGTTCATCCAACATGCTGTTTTGTGTATCACTGCCTTTAATTTGACATTTCATTAGAGAACCAGCTGCACAAATGACAGCAACCTTTATTTAGCCAGAGAAGGCAAGCACCTTTTGGCCAGCAACCTGCTCGACATTCATAATTACACACATTCACACCTCGGTAGTTGCCGAGCGAAGAGAGAGATTTTCTCATTAGCTTCTGAAATTCTCTGCAACAAGCCCAGTCGAATGTATATATATATATAATTGTCTTTATTTCCTGCCAGTCAACAACAAGTATATATGTAAAATAAAAAATAAAATAAGCTTCACTTTTTTTATTAGGTGCACATGAATCTCTTGTTTTTGTTATTTGTACTGTATTGCTACATACATATATATTTAAATGGTGTCAGGCTAATAGATGTCAAACAATACTACTGAGGCCTAAAAGATTTTAAGAGGTTTAACAGTTCTTGTTGTGCCTTGGGGATTGATGCTACTTAGTCCAGACAAAACCCTCTGTGCTGCAGGGCGAGGTGAACACCATGCTGGACCAACCGCTGTGTCGTGTGGAAACAAAAACCAATAGAGAGGAGCAGCTAATGCAGCTAACTGACTGGCTAACTGCCTCGATGGATCCAATTGCGAGTCAATTTACGGCTCGTCACAAATCTCCGGGCAGCCGCCACCCGATACCATGAATGTAGATTTAACATTAAACAAGGACTTTAGGGAAGTCAACACTCGGACGTGTTCCAGCACTTTAATCTGTGCAGAGCACCAATTAAAACGGTACAAATCTACCATTTAAGCTATAGGCTTAAATAAATGAATTGTGCTCTGCGTGGATTAACGCATTTAAACATATTTGCCGGTGTTTTATCCCTCTGTGTTAAATTCCTTTACTCGCTGCAAGCAAGATGTTGGAGGAATGCATTTTTGGTTAATAAAGCAATGGCCTCTTTTATCTCGGACGTCTGTGTGACTTTCAATCTCTATGGCATGTTGGTGTTGCCGTTTCTCTCCTAACATGTAGAGTATTGAGCTAATAATTATTCTATCTTGTTTTGTAGGTAAAAGAAACAACCTGGACTGGTCTTACAAGTTTAACTGGACCACATACATTTGCATTACGGCTTAGACTTCACTGTACAGGTTTATATTTATTTAACATTTATATCTTAATTTTTGTGGAATTCCTTGTTCCGTTTGTATCATATATCCCTGTACCCTCTGACAATCTTCTCAACTTGCTGCAGTGAGGCAGATGTGTACTCCGGGGACCCCGTGACATCACTGGTTACAGTGGTTACATGTGCGACAAAGCAAACGGGTGAAACAGGCTTGAACCCTTTAACCATGGGTCAGTGAAACTCTGCTTTTCAGCCTGGTGTTAAGATGCTCTTTAAACATTAGAGTATGTTAATGGATGGCACATGTGAAGAGAACAGAAAAACGTGACTTTTGGTTACATTTGCACTGAAGTTCAAATGAAAAGCTTTGTGTCTGGTTTTAAATGTGCTTGCTGTGCGCTCAGGCAATTCGAAGTTGAATCTGTAACTATCCCTTTCATAAACACCTTTCGCACAATATCAGTTGTTTTGCAAGAAGTCTCATTGCCTCGATACTCTAACTTCTAATACGAACGCTCGCGCCGGAAAGCCAATTGACTTAACCGTGCGTCTGGCCATATGGCTTACTGTCATAACACACACATTTGCAAGCACACAAACACAGACGTCTACATATGCACACATTCGCATCTACATTGGCTGATTATGTGAATCATCTGCTGCATTGCTCCCAGTGTTCCCAGCACAGTGCAGAATGTAGTTAAAGCCTACAATCTCTACTAATTACTACTACTCACAGTACATCATACGTCCTATCACACTGGATCACAGGAATGCAACACATCAAAGTTAATATGGACTAATACGGATTCAGGTACCAGGGAATTGGTCATTTGTGCCACACAAAGCAGAAAGTAATACATTTTAGTGTCTGAGAACAGATCATTTTGAAACATCTCCATACAATTTCACTAATCAACAAAACGCCCTCGAGCTGGCTGCCTAATGTCCTGCCATAATTACAACCCTAATTATGCTAAAAGTCAATAAATAAAGCTAAACAACACATTCATTAGCAACGATGGTGCAAATATGAGTATTTGCAGCATACTGAGCACATGAATTAAGAGGATACATTTTTGTTACGCTGCAGCAGGGGTTTTCCACTATTTTTATCCCATTTTGGTATAATTTCACTGCGGAAACCTGAGTGCATATATTTAGATTTTCCTTATTAGCAACATATACGGCAAACTCCATTTCTCTATATTATCTTTAGTAATAATCTGCAGTCTTTCTAATAGTTGGTGTGACTGCTGCTATTCTGGTGACGTTTCGGGATTTGGTTGGTGATTGAACCTTTTCCGAACATCTTGCCACAAAAGAGATAGGGTGCTTCAATTAAAAATGTTGTGTTAATGCGGTGTTAATGAAGGTTACAAGCTGCTGTAATGTCAATGCACAATTTGAAATCAGACAGTAGAACTTGGATGTCCAATTACGGGAAACTCAAAATTAAACCGATACTAAAAATGCTCTTTTCGTAAGGAGAGACCTGAAGAGGGTACAGCTGCTTTCCACATGGCCTCAGAATAAGGACGTCAGTAGAGGAATATTGATAGAATAGTTTGTCTTGACCTTTTAAAGCTGACCCATAAATATCACATTACTAATTGCAGTCATTACTTGTAACCAGATTTGTGACCTCATTACACGGAGCTGACCTGTATCGCTTGCGTTTCTGAACACGTCAGCGTCTTTTTTGGATGCATCGGTGTGTGTGTGTGTGTATGTTTGTGTTTGTGTGTGCGCTTGTTTGCATTCAACATTTACGCACACAAAAGTTGAACAAAGCGTTTGTACTTTGAGCCATAGATCGAAATGTCACGAGATAATGAGAATTTCTCTCTGCTGTTCTTATGAGATGTGAAACGACACGATGCATCATTAATCAGCATATCGCAAGAAAACGCAATCTTGTCCTGAGATGGTTAAATGACTGGTGCTGTTATGAGTGCTGCTAACTGGGAAAACACTACTGTCTGTGTTTCCTGGGATTGCGTCAGGTGTTGTATCCGGAGCAAGGGGTGTGTGTGTGTGTGTGCGTGTCTGAGTGTGTGTGTGAAGAGTACAATACAAAACATCTTTTATTGGATCTGTCTGCCCATTGTCTGCAGCCAGTAACATCTTGTCACATCAATGAAGTGGCCCAAAAATCTATTCATTTCATCCCTGCACATAATGCGTGTGAGCAGGTGCAAGATGAAAAAGACATCTTTAACCGAGTCTTTAATATGTGAGTATAATACATTTAGTACACTCTGCAGTCTTACGACTTGTGTGTGTGTGAAGAGAGAAACAGAAAAGTGGAAGAGATAAACAGGGATAAAGGTTGAGATGGAGACAGAGAGAGATGGATGGACAAAATGTTTGGGTGTTAATATGCACCCTGTCTGTCTTGTACACATTACAATCTATTCCATTTTCAAGCCAGCAGCTGCTAAATTAAATTCAGCCTTCCTGCTCAGTGTTAATGACATCAGAGACCACAGGCAGCTTGGTTGGTTGGCTGCTTGGCGAGGGAGGATTTGCACTGAAAACATGTGAAAAAGAAAAAAGAAAAAGAAGTAGACTTGGAAAAGCTCTGAGAGGCAGAAGTGCGAAAAGTGACTTCCTTGTCTCAAAAGATCTGCTAACCCAAAAGTGAATGAGGACACAGTCATCTCCTTATCTTTCTCCAAGTCATTTTCAAATTTTGTGGTTGATTATTTCTTCTCGCTGCGCAGACATGCAGGCCGGGCACTGTCATCTGTTTCTAGAGCTGTAGGAAGGTGTTACTCATCTTGGCTCTGTTTAATGAAAAGCCACAGGCATGGCGGAGACGTTGCTCAAACAATTATATTGTGATTAAAGTTTTCTTTGAAATTGAGATAATGTGCCATTTGTCAATCAGGACACCTGCTATTGCAAATTGTATGATTGCAGAACACTTAAGTTTAAAGTCTCTAGATGACAAAAGACAAGAGTTTTTACAGCCGGGACTTTGAAGAGCTCATTGAAGATGAAGTATTTTTTCATCATGATTCAAAATTGATACTGCATTTTGAAACAGGCCTCTTCAAATATCTCTTAAACTGCATGAGGTAGGCAGAGGTGATGGTACCATGACTCACACTGGTAAGAAACATCAGGATTACTGGTGATAACAGTGATCCAAATATAGTCTTAAGAGTAGTCTTACTTTGTGCAGCAAGCTTAAATCTTGAGGATAAACACAGAAAGACCAACGGATAATGTCTGACCTCTTAAAGGATAAATGAAACCATGAGCTAAGTCAAAAATGGATGATTGATGCTGATTCGAATGATTACATTATTATTTAGCAGCCGTTAGTGGAATAACATGGAAAAATGCAAAGATCTTCACATTATGTGTCATGTAAAATAAAACAAAAGGCTATAATCAAGCTGTCAGGATTGCAAAAATAATACTTATTTAATGTACTAACTACCAGATAAAGTACATTAAGGAATGGACTTGGTTATTAGGACATAAAGGAACTATGAGTTTCTTCAAGGTCCAAGTGTATCCGTTTCTGCAATTGTAATGTATCCATCCGGGGACAGTATTTATTTCACCCTGAGATGGTTTTGCACATTTTGACCGATTCCCTGCCTGACTTCAGGCCTGTGTTATATGAAAGTACAATAATAAAAAAAAGAAAATTGCTGTAAGGCAGCCGTCTTTCAAGTGTTCGTCGCGGGAGTAACTCACAAGAATTTGAAACTTGAATGCACCAACAAAGTCCCTGCACATACCTGTATTATCACACTACAGCAATGTAACTTTGATAAAACTATAAAGTGAACAAAATGTTCACTAAAACAAAGTTTTAAGTCCGTGCAAGTTGCTTTTTCAACAACTTTCTATTACGGCTCAATTACTTCCCGTTGTCTATATCTAAAAGCCTAGTCTTTGGGAGATGATTGGCTGTGGTGTTCAGAATTTTAATAAATATGCAAAACCATCATGATGGTCCTTTAACCTTGAAACATCAAATCACATTAAAACCTGGGAGCCTCCCATTACATCCAGCCTGATGGTGCTTGCCACTGCGCAACAAGTGCCTTGCTAAAGGGTACTTCAACGGTGATCTAGGTATTGTTCCAGTCACAAACCTGGAACAGTCTCCTCTTGTATTCAAATTAGTGTTTTTCCTTCTTTCCTGTAAAGATTGTGTTAAAACTTGACACACGAGATTAACAGCAGTCAAGAATCTCCACCGACATCGGAAACTTATAGGAGTGAACACAAACAGCCCGAGCTGACCAATTATAATTCTTGTTGTCGAACATGCTACACATACAGTAAATCCTGCTTTGATTCTGAGTGAGAGTGTTTCATTATTGACAGCTGTGTCTTCAATCCTCCCACCTGCACGTTGTTGGGTAAAACAAACGCCTGTTCAGCCCCCAAACTTAAAGCCATGCCCTATGTTCTCCTGGTTCGTTTGCCAGGACGCTCAACAATGAGACGGATGCCAGCAAAGCCACAAAAACATGTGCTTCACTGCCTCCTTAGTGAAGCCAATGCTGTGTCTAATACAAACACAAACCAATACATTAAGGCAGTGAGGTGAGGCTAATGCAAGAATGCTGACTGGCTAAGTGCCTTGATGGATGCCTTCATGGACCAGTGTGCCAATCAGGTTTTACACAGAGAGTGATTGATGGCATCACAGATGACAGAAAGACTAATGATTTGGACAAGCTCCTTAATTAAACATCAATTAGGAACACAT
The DNA here is from genome assembly GCA_036023855.1 of Gadopsis marmoratus. NCBI lineage: Eukaryota > Metazoa > Chordata > Actinopteri > Centrarchiformes > Percichthyidae > Gadopsis > Gadopsis marmoratus. The sequence continues at coordinate 14,978 of JAVQJF010112799.1, forward strand.
ATTCAATTCCCTCCTTCTCCACTCCCGCCGCCTAAAAGATTGTTTCTCTTCTTCATCTTTTTTCCCCCCTCATACATACGTATACATAAAGGTTGCTTAATTAGCTTTTCTCTCATTTATCAAACATGTCTGAGAGACGTCAGACAGATAGGACAGACAGGATAGGGGAAATGTTGCCCACACACACATCATAATTCATCGATATTTATAAATCATTGCCATAACAATTCACACTTGAACCTATTTTGCTTAAATATGTTTTTGTTTGATATGTCAAGAAATGAGGCAAGGACCCATACGCTGACAACACACAACATACACAAGGTTCTCTTTTCATAACCATACTTGTCTGGTTCTGAGCTAGCTTCAGGGCTAATCTGCCTAGAAAGACGGAAATAATCAATAAGAGAGAATAGGAAATGAGCATCACACAGAGATTCCGCTCTACATCATTTGACAAGAGAGCACCGAGGCCAAGGGTTATGTCAATACGCCGCTGCACAAATACCAGTCATTAGTTTCAAGTCTGTGTGAGAGATTGTGTTTGTACAAATGTGCCTAAATGTTGTGTGTGTCTGTGTGTGTGTGTGGAATCAGATATCAAATAAAATGTTAATATCGTTCAGCTGGAGAGTATGTATGTGTGTGTGTGTGTGTGTGTGTGTGTGTGTGTGTGTGTGTAGAGCCAATCGGCACAATAAAAAAATCTGTCAAGAGGCAAAGCAGCAATTCTCAGAAAAGGTTGTTGCAGTAAATCAGTTTCAGGTTTTTGACTAGAAAATACAGAAAGGGTGAAAGAACTTGGTTGAAAGGCTGGTGTGTACAGTGTGTAGTGGCACATCTTCCTAAAAGGGAAAATTACAGTTTATCATTATGTATTATTGAGTCATATTTTTGCAGTTATGGACATAATATCTATAGGTTAAGATAACATTGTCATCTTTGAGACCTGGGAACATGGCGTCATCAATAAAGTACAACAAAGTCCAACTTGGAGGAAGAAGTAGCAAACAGTTGAATTATCTGAACCACATTGTTTGGAGGTAAATCAAAAATTCAGCATGCCAAAATGTTGTAATAATCCCTCATTGCAAAGGAAAGTAGTGGGCGCACAACTACGGAAAGTACACCAAGTCAGAGCTGAACCAGGAAGTTGGTCTGTAAATTGCGATGGGTGTTTACAACAGAGTTCGGGTGATAACTTCAATGCTTGCCTTCCCTTTCTTTTTGAAATACGTTTTGCTAACCTGGAGCTTTGTTTAAAGAGCAACTTAACACCCCCTGAAAATCTTGTTTTTGCTGACCTCTATTGATTTAACTTTGCACCTTGATGCAGAAGTGTACTTCAGGGTACACCGTGACATCGCTCTTGGCTGTGGTTTCAGATGCAACAAAGCTCACTTCTGACCAGAGATGCCACGTGCAGTCAGAGGTAAAAAACAAAAACACACAAAAAAAACCTTCAACTGGAGAGTTTAGCTTGATGTTAAGTTACTGTATAAACCGCTTGTGTTCGTTTCCATATCACAATACGTTTTCAGGAATGTTAACACTTTCATATACAGCTCTGCGAAAAATTAAGAGACCACTGCAAAATTAGCAGTTCTCTGGATTTACTATTTATAAGTATGTGTTTGAGTAAAATGAACTTTGGAAAATTTGGAGTGGTCTCTTAATTTTTTCCAGAGCTGTATATCTCAGTAGTTAATTTGCTGAGGTTGCCATACTGACAATAAAAAGTTGTAATGAATCAAAATGTCCATTTAATGGCTGAGGGACTGTCTAACTCTCTTGCTGAATATATGTTAAAGTTATTTAATGACTGAAAATATCTCTTTGAGCCAACTTCTGCCTTCTAACCCTCCTCTTTCATCAACTTTCCCCTCTGTCCTCAGACCTCCTGTCAGACTGCAGCGAGAATGTTTTCTGCTTTATAAAGAGTAATTTGCTGCAGAACCCCACTTTTCTTGAATCATGTGATGCCACAGAAATATGTGGCTAATATACTATATTGCATCTCTACATTATTACTGGTATATATTACTGCTGATAGTACACACAAATATAAATAATTCATTAGTCATTAGTCATATTATGCTGAATCACTGCCCTGGCACAACTCCGCTATATTCACTCGCTCTCTCCCTCTGACTCTCTCAGCCTTCAGCTTTAAAATTTCATTTTGTCAGTCCGTTCTTCTCTTAATCTCTCTCCTGCACAGCTTTCACACGAGCAAATAAACATGAATTTTTGTCTGTGTCACTAAGGGACTGTGTTTTATATCAGCGGGCCTCCCATCTTCCCACTTGCAAACAATCTTATACATGCACGCACCCAAATGCGCAAGCAAAAAAAGCTAAGAGATGGAACAAAAGAAAAAAGAGACATGAGTGAAGGCAGAGAAAGAGCACAGTAACTGTAGTGAGAGACGAGAGGGAGAAAATTTGATCAAACAAGACAGAAGGATGGAATAAAAGAAACCTAAACAAAAGCAGGAATGAGAGATGATAAATAGAAGGTACGTTGGTGGAAGGAGGATTGAAAGAAGAGAAACTACAACAAAACAACATAATAAGAGAGAGGAGAGAAAGGTAGGGGGAGAAGGTGGAGGTATGCCGCTGAGAAAACAGGTATTGTTGAAGAGAGGATGAACCATAAAATCACATTAGCTTCTCTCTAACCTGCAACAAGCGATCACTGCATACAGAAATGTGTGAGTATTTGCACGCGTGGGATTGTAATGTATGAGCACATACAGGTATGCACACACGTCTGCTGCTACGCATCACATTTTTGCATTGAACACTCGTATCTTTTAGCCCTGCACATGAGACATTGGACAAGAAAACAGTAAGTAAACATAGTGATAAATTTGGCTCGGGCTCATAAAACTGTCAGTTGTACTGGATCCTTTTAAAGTCATTGGGGTGACAAGCTATAGTTTTCATTCTTATTAGTTAGTGATAAACAAATGCCCTGTTAAGGCATATTATCTAAACTACTCATTTGTAAGAGATTTTCAAACAAATTAAGTGGTTTATTACCATCCATCCATCCATCCATGTCTTCACGGCTTGTACGACTGTACAGAAGTGGCCAAAGAAATCTATTAACACCGCATTAAATTCATTGAGTGCTGACTGAGCTCAGTTTAAAGTGTTTTGATGGCCACTGGGTTATAATCTAGATGCTGAGGTAAAGTTAAAGGATGAAAATAAACCATAACACCATTATTCTGACTGACATAATCACAAATGCATGCACGTGTGTATTGCTTCATTGTTTGTGTGTGCTTCTTCACTAGTGCATGTGCTTTTGTGTCCGTCTCCATTTGCAGGAGTGCATTTAGGTGTGTGTCAGTGACAAAGTGGTGTGTCACAGGGCCACAGTGAGGAGTGGGTCCACTTGACCTGCTCAAGATGGATTACTGTGTGTGAATGTGTGCATGTCTGTGTCACAGTGCTGGAAGGGCAACACTGATGCTTATAACCAAGCAGTTCTACAGATGAAGGCCACAAGCAGTCCCTCTATATATAAGAATCCAAGCACACATTATATGCATACTCTGTATTGTATGGCTGCATCACATTAAATCAGCACATATGCACACAGTCATACGAGTCATACGAGAGCAGTTAGATAACCATGTCCTATGCAAGAAGATGACAAAGGATCATTTAACTGCAGTTCAATAATGACACTTCATCTAACCTACTGAAAACTAATGTTAAGAGTCTGTCACCATCTCTGTCCCACAGTCTGCAATCTGTCTGTCTGCATCTGTCAGTAATTGTCCATCTGTGTTTGGTCTCCATCTTTCAGTCTGTTTGGCCCTGAGGCCTTTTCACAGGGGAGGGAAGCATTTACCCAGCCTGCGAGCCTAATAACTCTCCTTCCCCATCGACCCCGTTAGGATATGGTCTATTTGCAGCGAGTGAACATGCGTTTATGAGCAAGGGTAAATGTGTGCTTGCCGGGCTACGTCAGGATCTAATTAACTCCTGGAACTGTTGTGAGCTTCTCACACAGACGGATCCAACAGACTCTGTTAAAAAAAGAAAATGCTTTTATACATAAAGAGTAAGAATATCATCCTTGTGTTGCGAAAGCAAGGGCATCAAAGTATCGCCTAGCAGTCTTTAGAAGATCATTTTAGATGACTCTAAAGTATTAATATTTTATGTTAAACTAGGGAAATGTAAAGCTTCATGCACATGTGTGTGTGGTGTGTGCAAGCATTTGATAATCTTCTGTGTTTGCCCATTAAAGAGGAAGGAAGTTACAGCACAACCTTCATTAGGCAGCAGCAAAGGGAACTACAGTCTCATGGTAATCTTGCTAATCAGGCAAAGTAGACCAGAGAGCTTAAACTATTTGAAGAGGATTTTCCCTCATAGAGTTTACGCTCTCTGCACACATCCATTATAGTCTCATTCTCACCTGGACGAAAGTAGTTTTAATCTCCCTTTGCTAATGGTAAAATATGCCTCATACCTTTCGTATAGATGTGACCTCAGGTTAAGCAAAAAAGTGCAATCATTTGTATTTCCTGTCAATTTTTGTGACCCGATCTAAATTTTTGCATTTGTCCTGTGTGGTATAGAATCATAAACACAGCATATGTTTTGTCTGTTGTCCATATAATGTAATGTATGCAAGGTCATATTGTGCATCATATCTGCACCAACATGCTTAACTTTAACAAATCAAACTGATTCTGCATTGCTTGGTTCGCTGTTCAGTGTCTGTATATGCACCATATGTTTCCCACCATTTAGTAGGATGAAAAGACCTCTGAGTGTTATTGGACCCATTAAAACCTGCATGCAACACTAGATTCATGCATAATAACCAATGCAAATGCAAACTATACAGCTGCATAAAACATACATTACAAAATGCTTTGCAAATAGCTCTACTAATAGATCTTAAATATTTAGCCCTAATAACTGTTTAAATGTACAGTAAGCACTGATGTAAAAGTCTGATTTGTTTAGAAATCAGCAGATTAGTTTTTGGGACTATGTGAGCAATCTACGATTTGACTGAGCCCACATCAATGGGAGCATGTATGGGAGGGAGACAAGATATATTTTAGAAATAGGTATAAATGTAATGAATGAATGAATAACCCTAATAACTACAGAGGCATTTACGTGAAAAGTAATCTTTGAGAGGTATTCTGTAGCATTATAAACTCACAATTCACTCCACTGTGATCAAATTCTTGTTTTGTATGAATTCTGTGTTAAAATTGCTCTACCAGTTACATACTAAAAGCCTTTCACTTACTTTTTCCTTTGTTTCTTAATTGGTAAATATTTACAGTTTTTTGTGCTTTGAATAATATATAGTGCAAGTCTATACTCATAGTGCTTTGTCAATACTGCATCTCAATAAGTTAATGCCAATAAAGGCCTTTAAATTTGACAGAACAGGAAGAAATGATGGATAAACAGTTAGAGAGACAGGGTCAGAGAGAATCAGACAGAGAGAACGTTGACAGCCAACAAAGTAAAGAAAGATCACAAAAGCCAGGAAAAAAACGAAGGATAAAATATTGGTATAATTCGCGCGAGTGTGACACAAGTCACAACCCACACAGGAGAAAATACAAAGACAAAACAACAGCCACCAGCGTGACAACCATGTTTCCTGCACTTGCACTGCACTTTAATTCCTGTGTGTACCTGAGGCTTATAGTTCGTGTCAAAACCAATGCTATCCACTGGTGGAATAGGTCCATTGACGGGCCCAGGTGGAAAAGTGTGTCGACAGAATGTGTGTGTGTGTCCTGTGTATGAGAATGGGCTTTCATGTCTGTTCTTCCCTTTGTGTGTGTGATCCAATGTGTGTCACGGGGTTTTACGCAAAATATTCTGACCGTGACCTGGAAGGGGTGGGAAATTGGCAGCACAGTTACCAATGACATCTGAGATCTGTCATGTATTCAAAGGTATTTACACAGATCAGCCATAACATTATGACCCTGTCGCCGGTTCACCGGTTTCCCTACTCGGACCACTTTAGTAGGTACTGACCACTGCAGACCCGGAACACCCCCACAAGAGCTGCAGTTTAGGAGATGCATCACAGTCTAGCATCATAATTTGGCCCGTCACTCACATCCTTAGGCTTGCACATTTTTCCTGCTTCGAGGACAAAATGTTCGCTTGCTGCCTAATATATCCCACCCACTGACAGGTGCCATTGTAACGAGATAATCAATGTTTACTTCATAAAGTTATGACTGATCGGTGTATATTTCATCCATCATTTTACGGCCATTTTACTCCAATTAGGCACAGATCCTGCTCCGATCTCTTACTTCTGAAATGGATCAGAGCAAAGCAAAACGGCAACCCCCATGAAAGCAAACCATAAAATGCATTTTGATTTTCCAAGGCATCTTCATTTGTGCGCTTGGTTGGACTGGAGCATTACAACTTTCACCAGCTGACAATCCTATAAAGGCGTATTTAAAAATTGAGAATATGTCGAAGTGAAGACAGTTTATGTTCTTTAAATTCCCATTTTATTTCACTGAGTATTCTGTGTCTTAGTTCAGGTTAGTGGATCTGTAATAAAAGTGTATAGATGTGAAAAAGAGAGGAAGACGAAGCTTGTAAGACGTATATACAACTGCATGTTTATGAAAACAAGGGCAGTGGGACTTGAGGATCAGGTGTCAAAGTACCACATTAATTAGCGCAGAGATTTTGCACTCGTCCATGATTTTATCTGCAGTTACTGTGAGCATGTGAGTGTGTACGCAGGCTTATCTATGATCTGGTGTCAGCTTCCCCTCGGGTATCAGTTTTACCTGACTGCATGCCTTCAACAGATCAGAGCTTTATTCCAGGATCCGAGTTGTCCTTGCTGATGTGCTTACGAGCACATCAGTCATGTTTGAGGAAAATAACAAAACATCTTTTACTACACTCACACCTCTGAGTGCCTTGGTGTCATGGGAGTGCAAAGTACCTGAGGCAGGGAAAGGACCCAAGAGCAGACCGCGCAGGCAGACAGGCGCAGTTCAACAATTTCTTTGTAGTAAAAGAGCTTACATGCGGGTAATGCAGGTGGACAGGCAGGCAGGAAGAAAGGCAACAGGTAAGTCCGGAGACAAAACCACGAGGAACATCCACAGGGGTAAAATAGGAACTCGGAAACTAAACACAGGGAAAGCAGTCCAAGCAGTAGTACGGACAGTGATGTAAACGTGATGAATCGTCAAAGGACAAAGGAAAGGAACCTGTATACAGTATACAGAAAATGGACAACGAGGGAAACAGGAACAGGTGAGCACTGGAACACAGGTGAACCTTATCAAAGCTGGCGGGGAACGAACAAAGACAGGAAGGAAAGACTAGAACATACACACTAGAGGACAGATTACCAAAATAAAAGAGGAAATTAACTTAGAGCATAGAACAGGATGTTATACTTTTTTGTGTGCTTAGTATGCTCTTTATGAAACAGGAAAAGATGAAAGCAGAATGCTGAGGTACTGTACTGTAAATAAATAGTTAAAATGAATTAAGTGGACTGGAGAATAGATGGCAGTATCAAGAATTATTTTTTTTTTTTTTAAATCACAAATGTCCCACTGAAAGATTTTATATAACAACTAAAATAGCGGATGTGTTTTCCACCGAACACTGGGTATATTTCCAGAAAATATGCATTAGCTTGATGTAACTCTTTTTCCACTCACACAACAATCAAGTAAAAAATAAAAAATAATATATATATCTTGCAGGTGGGACTCAAGGGTGATGCATGAGTCATGTAGTGGGAAAAAACCCTCGCTGAAGACTGTCTGATGAAACACTGATGCACTAATTCAGCAATAGAGGAAGCCAAACAATTGCTGGGAATTGCAAGACAGGATTCAAAATGTGTTTTGATATTTATCCTGACATTTAGGAGTTCATTTTCTTCATCTTTTAGTGGTCACCTATTAGAGTTCAACTAATTCAAACACCACATTTTTGCACTGCCAGTAACGGTGGCACTGATGCTACACTACCAATGACTTTGAAGAAATGCAATGTTCAGTGCCTGATAAAAATATACTATCACACTGTTAAATGCAAAAGGCGCATATAGTGTTCTGATGAAATGCTGATTCAGTTATAGTTTGTTTTTCAAAGATATCAAATATTACTTATGCCTTATATATTCAAAATATACAATACTAGTTGATGTATTTTCAAACTTTGAAGCCAATACAGCAGATGTCCACATTTTTAACAAGAGCAGTACAGAGTTGCGGTTGTTGTTTGAACTGTGGTGGAATGTAACCAAGTAAATTTATTCAAGTACTATACTTGAGGACAAATTTGAGGTACTTGTACTTATGAAGTATTTCCGTCATGCTACTTTATAGTAGAAATCAGAGGGAAATATTGCCCATTTATCTGAGAGCTTTAGATGCTAGCTACATTATAGATTAAGCTTTTACATATAAAAATAGATGATCATATTTATAAAAGAAATGCACCGTTAGATCAGCTTAAAACTACCCAACGGTATATAAAAAGTTAAAATTAGCTCCACCTTGAAAAATGCAAGAGCACATTAGACATTATATTATGGGTCAACTGACCCGCAACATAATAGTAGAGCAGTATACATACATAAGGTATACATTATCAAGTATTTTGCTTACTTACTTCTACTAAAGTGGCATTCATGCAGGGATTTGAATGAAATGGAGCACTATATTGTTGTATTGCTACTCTTACTTAATAAAATGTCCTGAATACTTTCGCCACACTTTTTGGAAGTGGGTTACAGTCTTTAGACTATTTTTACTTAAGAGGCCTTTCACAGCTCTGGTATCAATTGTAGACTTGTGTTTCTTTTTTATATTTATCCTCCATTTTCATTTATTTTATTATTTCTGTGTTTCTAATTTGTGCATCCAAACATTATTTTTCAATCTTACTTCCTGTTAATTTTCTTATTTGCACTTGTTGACACCATCTCTTTTTCTATTTGCCTCTCCCTCTCAACCGAAATCCCATGATATAATCACACCCATTTCCACATCCTCCCATCAGCTGTGTCAACACGCCGACCTTGAGCAGCAGGCTGCTGATTGGCTTCTGTGTTGATGATTTGGAGGTCGCGAACCCCAGCACTTGGAATTAATGGACTCTGTCGCACGACTACAGAGCCCTCGACACATACACGCCCACATACACAGATGCCATGGCTAGTAATAGACGGTCAATGGGAGTCACAGCCCTTACAAACCTAATTATGTGAACTAATGGCGGGTCTCAGCCAGGGAATACTCACTGTGACACACACACAAACAGAGACTCAATCACAGAACCTAAACTGGAACACGTTTATGTTTGTGACCATGGACATACTGTACATACATGTAATGTCCATTGGTATCACTAACTCTGCTGTGAGTGTCACATTTTTTGTATAGCCAGTGGCAGCTGCAAGTACTGTAGAAGTGCACACACAGCCCTATCTAGATCATGCACACACACTTGCACACACTGCACAAGACACACAGGTTACACATCAGTAGAAGTGCTTGGTCTTGTGTGAAATAACAAGCTGCCATCATTTTGAGATGACAGTGAAATGCAGGTCAAACCACACTTATCATGAACACACACCCAAACAACAGGATATGCCTATTCCAGCACAAGTACACACATATACTCTACACACACACACACACACACACACACACGAGACTAAATTACCATATTTACAAGCATCAACTCTATCTCTAACAATTATTTAATTTCCCTTTTAGCTTTGAGTACACAAACAATTGTTCTTGTTGAGCTGTATTGCTCCTTGAAACCCAACAGCTAATGTGATCTCTGCTTTAAGGGTACTTATTAGAGCCAGCAGTGCTACAATATATACGTATATACTAATTAAACCCCTATGCTTGTCCCTGCTCCAATGCAGTCTTAGACAATCCACTGTGATGTCGTAAATCTGCACAGATTTCTGTTAGGCTGGTCTAATTAGAAACCGGTTTCTCTGGTGACTTCAATCTTCTGGAAAGTTGGAGCTGTTGATAAATGTCAGAGAGGGATAAAAGAAGCACAATGGTTGTGGGTGGAAGTGAAGTTGGAAGCAGCATTGATGAACATTTACGTGGCGAGAACTGACCGCCTGCCAGATTTGATAGAAGGTAAAACATACGATGTGTTTCAGCCTGTTACAATTGTAAAAGGCCCAGTCTAGCTAGGAGCACTGTTATCTCTTTGTGTCTGTGCTGTGGAGCAATCCGAACAAAGACCGCCTAATTACCGTCTGAAGAGAAAATGCTGCCGGTTTTGGTTATTAGGCATTTTAAGTTATATTTCCCCAAACGGTGAATAGTATCTCATATAATGTAAGAAGTCAAAGTGTAGTCTTACCTGTGCATTTCTTCAGGCTACCAGGCCGTTTACCGTGCATCCCCAGCTTACAGTTGAAGTTTTCCTCCCAGAATTCAGCAAACCAAACATTCCTTCTGTTGTTGGATAGCGAGCGGCTACGGAAATACCGATCAAACGCTGAAAAAAGACAGGGAGGGTAAAAGTTCAAATACATCGGGGGGGGTTTCTATTTTTCCTTCTTGAAACTTCTTAATACATCTACCTGTCCATATAGAGGATGAAACCAGCATCATTCTGATTATCTGACTACATCATTTCCACTGAGCCTGCCTGTACATACAAATGAGGTGTTCATGGCAGTGTAATAGGTTTTGACTCACAAAGGCATGTGTTATGTTATGAATAGCCTATGGATCTAAAGTGCGAATGAAAAGTCATTTCTGTGGAGCCATCCACTGCAGGAACTAGTATCAAATACTGAAGCCGAGAGCAGGGGAGAGCAAACATTTGAGAATGAGCTTTCGCAGTCTATGTTGGCTACTTGTCCAATTTAATAAGTAGAGAGGAAGACAGAAACAGGGAAGAACATATTTCTCCACTCGCAGGAATGGAAATACCTGTCAGAGGCTGGTAGGCTGAGATAATGAGATGAGCGAAAGAAAAGAGAAGTGAGGGAGACAAAAACACTCCTTGTACTACTTAGTTCATACCACAATTAATTGGGAAAAAAATATTTTTGCTTTGTCTTCTGTGAGGAAAAGATGGCAACAACTGGATATATAAAAGAGGTCTTCTATCGCCAGGCTGCTTTATAACGCTCCTTAACATCATCAGTGATGTGTTGGCTACTTGAATGCAGTAGGTGTAATTTATTGCTGCTATGCACCTCAGGTATGCCGCAAGAAGACTGCATAGAAGCATTTTCACTTCACTAATAAAAAGAAGGTGTCATTTCTAACACCACTGGGACTGTAGCTCAACAAAGTGCACGTGAAACAAACCACGGAGGGTGGGGAAATCACTGGGGAATATTAGACTGCCTTGGACAGCCTGTACTATACCTGACTCGCTGTAGGAGCTGACAAGAGCTGCCTTAATTCATCTCCTCTGCTGTCAGGGAAATAGGCCCTGTGTGCATCTGTGGGTTCACTCTCTGTGTAGCGCAACAGGTAGTGCAAGTGATCACATGCTTCTCATGGTGACCAGATGTGATGCTCATAAAATATATATATATATTTATATAAGCATTTGTGGTACTGTGAGGTTCTTTAACAACATTAAATTTTGGTCCTTCATATTAGGAAAGTAAATTATCTCCAACCAGTGGGCAATTGTTTGGAGACACTGGGCCCTCAGGGGTACCAAAGATCCAATGGTTTTTTGATTAAAGAAATGGTTTAGATATTTTGGGAAATTCGCTTATTTGCTTTCTTGTCATGAGTTGGATGAGAAGATAAGTGTTACGTGCCGTGGTATCTAGAGGGGGATGGGAGTATGGAAGGTGTTTGGTTTTGCCCTGTTTCCTTCCCAGGTAATCAAAGTGATGACAGACACCTGTGAGAAGATGGGGGCGTG
>JAVQJF010112816.1:0-63750 GCA_036023855.1 Gadopsis marmoratus
TGTCTTTTTTATTGCCTCTTGATGTTTTTACACCACTGATGGAGCTGCCTTAAAGATTCCGTCGTAACAGTTGCTTACAGTGACAATCGAGACTGTTGTGGCCTGTTTACATTCAAAACGAGCTACACTTAAAAAAATCAAGACAAACGTTAAATGGGTGATGCTGGCATGACAAAGGGTCACCACTCATTTAACTGTACATCTCCAGGTGTCATAGGAGAGATTGTGAGAGGTTTGGCAAACTCAGGCCCTGAACTTTCTCCAGCTGAGCTCCAACTCCAGCTGAGCTCCAACTCCAATGTGCCCATCTGAAGGCCAGGTGCGCCAGGAAGGACAGTGAGCAAATGGTGGTCTGAGTGGCAGCTTGCTTTCTATTCTAAAGAAAGGCCAGGGGCACTGGAGACACTGGCAGCAGATAGTGATGAACAGGATGGAGCGCTTCAACAACTTTGATGACTGGTGTTACCAAATATCACATTTCATTCATTAATACCCTGATATCCTGAAAGAAACTGCAGATTATCTCACACATATCTGCTGAGACTGATCAAATGGCTGAACTGGCCCAAAATCTACACGTAAATCCTCCAAGTCATCTTCTGTATTATTAATGAACTATACCACATTGGCTTACTTCATTATGCTCTGCATTAACAAGCGGGTAGTATACAGCTGTACAGAAGTCTTCAGTTGCAGTCTTACTTACTCCAGGCACAGCATAGCCGTCTAAACCACGAAAATCTGTTCTTTGTCTGCTTCACTTCAAAACTCCCTTTCCAGAATAGAAAAATCTCCGTCTAAATGGGAAACAGAGAGCAGAGAATGTCTTGCCTGCTTTGGACACAGTGGCGGACATCAAAGGCGTAGCAGAGGATCCCCCTTCAGAATAGCAGCTACATGCCATTCCAATAAGTGCAGCGTATTTGGATCTGCAGTTCAAAAGAGGCTGGTGCAGGCAGGCAGGTCTCTGGGGCCTTGCCACCAGTAGTCTGGTTACACAGATGTTTTGAATGCCAGCGCAGACCATTTGCCACTTCTGCTGAAACTGAGGGCAGTTAGAAGTGACTGGAGGGAGGTTTGGCAAGACACGTGCTTCCCACCTTACCCAACAGTCAAGGTGTATTACCATACTTTGCTTCGTTGGCCAGTTTGACACTCGACACCTCTGGAGTAGACAGTCCAGACAGTTTGATGATAACGGTTTAATAATCCATCAGAAAATAAAAATTGTGTTTTAACAGAAAAGATTATTTCTTAAAAGGCTGAAAATTAAAACGACTTGTTACTCGGTATAAATAACAATTCTGCACACAGATTTAGTGTTATTATTAAGGAACCATACACATTTGTCCCAAATAAACTATTGTGATTCGGCTACTTACACACTAAATCTGAATACTGCCTAAAGCAAAAAAAAAAAAAAAAAAAAGTCATCAATATTGTATGTTCTTCAACTTCACTTCATTCTCAAATATGAGGTTCCTAGAACAAGCTATTGTTTTGTTTCCTGCCGTGCAACTGTGCAAAAATGTTGCTGGTAAATCTCTGCAATTTAGTTTGCCTTTCTGCGTAATCACAGTGGAGCTTAGTCTGTGAGCACAGTGTTTGTGACGCACTTATGAGTTATGTCTGTGCATTAATTCAAGCTTTTGAGTTTCTCTTTACACACATCTGTCCTCTGCTGCAAACACACTGTGAACTTAACAGTGTTCACGTATAGACTGAAGGTGAAAATAAACACAAATTAATAACAGACATGCTGAGGCCCCCCCCCCCCATCTCCTCCAATCTTTATGGAACAGTATGTTGGTATGACGTCACAGATTTGAGGATTAACAAAACTGTTTTCTATTGTTTCTGGCTATAGGAGCCAGATGTGAATGCAAAGCCATCTAGTATAGAGCAGAGATAAGGGTTTTTCTCCTTTAGGGGTAAAGGTCGTTTCTTTTACCTTTATTCCCCCCACTAAGTCTACGTTTGCAATTCATCTAGTATGTTGTTCCCAAGGATCACATATTGTATTTTAACACCGTCTTGTAAAATGTTATCACTATGTTGTTTATGGGGCGGAAAAAAAAACACAAACATGGCAACGTCCTGGGGGCAAACAAGTGTCGACTAGACCCAATCTGACACATAGTGAAAACACATTTATCATCCATCTATAATCCTTCCTGTGTTAATCAAGCGATTACCCCATACCACGAGAATTTAGATTTCAGCGCTAATTGCTAGGTTAGGTTTCTCTTGGCTCAGGCGCTGCATACTCTGCATGCTTACCTTCTCAACTGTTACCCAGTCTGTGTGTGAAAGAGAACAGCAGGTCTTTAAAACATCAACAATTAAGCTGTTAAGACTCGGTGAATATGAGCAGCTTCGCCACAAAACAAGCCGTAACACCTTTGTGATTCTGCGCGGGGGTTGAGATTGAACTGCATGTCAAAGAAGTAATTGCTGAATTATCTATTATTTACAGAAAGGTTATCATTTACCGTGGAGATGAAAGTGGTGTTACACTGAGGAAAGTTTTATGAAAACAGTTCACTATGGAACGCAGTGAAGGCACCTTCGTCATCGTCTGCTCAATCAGTTCAGCCGTGAGTTGTGTAAATAATCATGTGGCAGTGCAGTTCCAACGGGAAGGTTCAGGACTTCTAGAAGCCACTTGGCTCATGAATCAACCTTTCTAGTCCTCTATGTCTGGTATTTGTGTTTTTATTGAGAAAACAAAAAATCAGCAGCAAAATGTTTTTTTTGCAATGCAGCCGTACACACGGAACCATTTCAAACTACAAATTTCTTTTCCATTACTTATAACTAATACTTCATCTTAAGGAAGGACATGGGTCTCCTTACATCAAATGATAATTTAACAGTAATGGTGTGTGTATTCATAAGCAAATATATGCACAAATTTTTCAAGTGTTCAGATAGTTTCTCTTGTTAGGAAGCACAAATAAGTTCTGTGTTAAAATCACAATGTTTTACAAACATATAAAAATAAAATAAAAAAATCAGCTGCCAACCATTTGGCCCCTCTTCTGCTGTGAGACATGTTGTGCATTTATGGGTCTGCTGTGGCATGGACACTTAAGACTTGATTTTGACACTGAAATGAAGGTGTCAAGGGTTATATCAGCTGCCCCGCTCAAAGTCTGTCTCATCATAGTTGTCAGCCCAACAGGAATATTTCCGCCGCGAGAACTTTAGACAGAGTGTGTCTCCAACCTCGTTCAGATGGTGCAGCACCTGAAGACAAAGGAAAAGTCTCAGCACACGTGTGTGTATATGTTAGATTCCAGTGTAAATATACCCTCCAAAGCCTCAAAAGAGGAATTTCATGGTGGTACATTTTGTGAGTGAGTGTGTGTGTGTGTACCTGGTTCAGCATGGCTCTGGTGTGTGCTGCAGACAGACAGAAGCGAGCTCGGGCCTCTGTAATCGGCGTGGCTGGAAAGCCGACCACCACTACACCAATTCTCCTTTCTAGCATTTCCCGAGCGAAAGCCCTGGTTGGCAACAAAAAAATAAAAAATACAGAAACAACAACCAGTTTTTATATACTGTAATTCACAAATGACTGTGTAGACAAAAACTAAATCCCACCTAAAGTTTTTTGATTTGAGTTTAAAGGGTGAACAACATCAAGTTCCCATGACCGATGCTAAACATGTAGCGCTAGGATTGTTCAGAATTACAAAGCTGTATGACAGCACGGCACCTCTCACCAACAACAGTGACACCACGAGCCTACAGAGTCACCGGTGCAGATCTCTGTGCAAAGTGCAACTGACTAGAGGACAGAATCAGGGATCACCTACTCAATACAAAACAACTACTCATCTCATTTCTCACATTTTTAAGGGTTGAATCACGTTAAAAGTCACAAGGAATGCTGCTCTTTCTAGCCCCTCCAAATCCTTAATTATGTAGTTGGGATGTGTGGTATGAATGACTTGTGATCATTTCTGCAAAGCACGAACAATTAAAAAGAGCGGTGAACTGCTCTTCATTTTGTGGCTAAATGGACAGTTTGGAGAATTCAAACCTTAAAATGTGCTCCGGAAATGGTATAGTGAATCTGACACAACAGTATTTTATATTTTAGATGGTTAATGATGTGTGCGCAGTGCTCGCTACAGATGCAGAACCTGGAAGTAAATGGCCCGAAGTTATAGAGTAGCTACAAACTGCACAACTTTGTGTTATGAAATGCCTAACAAATGAGCTTTTGCTTAAAAATAAATAACACTGTAATTGCTTTAGAAATGTCTGTTTTTCATAATAAGTATAAGACTGGTGAAATTATACTTCTTTTCCGATGACCATTAATACCCAAGAAATCTCAGCAATATAAAATCAGAAGCTACTACTGTGGCAACATATGATAGTAGCAATTACTGGGTGGGATTGGACTTTTCATGGATATTAATGGTGACTGGCATTGAAAGACACTTTATACCCAATTGATTATATCTGAGTGGGGTTATACCTAATCGATACCTGATGTTGCCGCTTAAGTGGTTACAGAAGCCCAGTCTACACAGACACAGTCTACACTACTGATTCATGGAAACTTTGGAGCGGGTAATATGGCAGCCGTCCAAACCACTTAGAGATGATACGAGATGAGCTGACCTGAAATTGCTTGTGACAACAAGGGATAGTTAATATTTAAAATTGTGTGACTATCCTGATAATAATACTCTACTCCAAAAGAGTTTTTGGTGAGAGTTGAAGTGTACTTACACCACTTTGCCTGGCATGTAGAGCAGGATTGGAACCACAGGTGAGTCATCATTGCCGTAGATGATGAAGCCCATCTCCTTCAGTCTGGACCTGAAGTATCTGGTGTTCTCTGCCAGTTGGCGGATCCGTCTAATGCCTCCAATTAAAACAACGACACCACCAGATGTACGTGAGTAAAGCACCAACTCGCTGTCCATATTTCCACTCGCCACTGCTAGGAGCGACATCACCTGTCTGAGTTATTTGCAGTGCCATCTCCTCCTGAGTCCTGCACCTCCACCTGGGCCATTTCACACTCCATTATGAACTTGATTACAACTCGGCTGCGGCAGCAGATGGTTCAGTTTTGTCGCCATGGTATATACACTAGCACGTTGCCAAAGTGAGGGTTTGCAAATTGGATACGATGGATTTCACACAAAATGTATCACCTGTATTTCAGGTAAATGTATTAGCGAACATATCAAAAGGCAGCAGAGGCGGCCTGCCCTGCTAACCCCCTGGGTTTCCAATTGATCTGAATCTCTGTGGAGCCTGGTGCTCCGTGGCTGCAGCAGAGTTTGCCTTGGAACACAGCTCGTGGCAGTTTTTTCACGGTGATTTAAGAAAGAACTTTATCCCTTATCTCGGCAGAGAGAGAGATCTTCCAGAAAGCAAAGGCCCCATTTTGTAAATTGTTCCTCTCTGCTAAGAAAGAAGGCAGAGGTCAAAAACCTGCTGCCAGACACAGAAATCATACGAGTAGGTGAGAATGCGTGGACGTTGCCACCAGTTTGCTTTTAAGTGTGAAATTCAACATCTACGGGAGAGATGAGGAGGACAGAGGAAGACAGAGAGAAAGTGGAATAAAAACTTCTTGTCACAGTGGGCTTGCATAGCATTGTGGTGGACATTGGAGCGGATGTTTTGAAAGACTGCACCGTTTGCTGTGTTCCCTACCCTCTATAAGACAGGTCAAGACTGATTTTTCCACAACAGCAATTTCACTGAGCTACATCAGATTCAAAGCACGTCTGGTTCAGAATCAGATGAGAACGTTACTCATTGCTGCATGAAACTACAATACACCTCAACCATAAGACTCGTTTAACTCATTCCACCCCACGACAGACACGTTGTGTATCTTTGTATGCCGTACAGTTTACACAGCTGCCTATTTTTGCCTTATGGTACACTGTAAAGCCCTTTAGATTTGGGAAAAGTGGAAAACTATGTGTCATTTTTTCCCCCACTACTACCTCCACCACTACTTACACTAACTGTACTCCCACTAACACTCACTCTATTACAACTAATATCAGAGCAACTACAGTAAGTCAGGAAGAATTGCTCTGGCAGTATTGCAGCTGGTCTGGTAATGACTACTTCCCTGCCTTTGTGTCCGATGCCATTAAAGCAGAAACCTTTCAGAGGTACAGCGTTCCTCACAACACACACATGAAAGTCATTTCCTCCACGTTAGGGACACATGTGCTCAGGGACTGCACACCCCCCCCCCTTCTTCCACAGCAGACCTCTAATTACTGCCACATTTTCTGACCAAGCAGCTGTTTGTATCGCCCTGCAGGTCTGGACTTACTCCAAATGTTAACATTGATACTGTCCTCTGGATTTGATTTGCTATTGTTTCCATAAAAACGATATAAAAAAGGTGTAAAAGGCTTTAAAAGGCAGACATAGTATTTGTCTGTGTAAAGAACATGAGGTTTGACGAGTATGTGGATAATAAGACTGAGATTGAGGGCGACATTCACTGGAATGAGCCGTAGTGAGCTCACTCACCCTCTGTGCTCCCGTCTTTTCCCATGATGCACCTCATGGCACGTATGATCTGCTCAGTGACAGGAGGGGACATGGCCGAGGCGTATACTGCACTGTGAGAATGACTGCGTAGGTAGTCCACCAGCTCCTGCAACAGAGTCACACAGATAATCAGCTGAGATACTAAACAGTATGTTTACAATCTATTTTTGTTAAAAAAAACATTGAGAAAAGCTGATTGCACATTTACAGAAATACTCTGTTCATTTTAGATTTATGTAACAGAAGTGCGGCCCTGCACTTTTGTGTTAGCACCACTAGAGCGAGCTCATGTACAGCCAACACCTGAGAATCAATTAAAATACCTCAAGTCATTTCTCCGTCATTTTGGCTTGATTGTAAAATAGCTCTGGATCCTTTTCTGCTTGCCACTTTGAGGGAGCCAGTGCACCATTTTGAGAAAGAATCAACACTGAAATGAGCCAGAATGAGGACTGCCATGCTCATTATTCCCGAAATGTCAGCAGGAGATTAATTCTGCAAGTGGATGTCAAGAAGAAGAGCAGGATCTCAGGAAACTGATTTGGTCATGGGTCCCTAGAGCACGTGTGTGTAAGTGGTCTGAGGTTGGAGGCTGGCCTGGAGCTGTGATGGGCTGCTGCTCAGTGGCTGAGTGGTGGCCAGCGGGTGCGGGGTGATGACACGTAGCCGGAGATGCTGTCTGGCCACCATTTCCACTCACCACCATCTGTCCCCACTGGGCGGCGGCTGCGGCTTCCTCACACATTTGAGGGGAATGGATTTTAGGGGAAATGCACAAACGTAGGATAAGAACCCTGAAACAACCTGACATCTGTTTTCAGTTAAGGCAGGGGATTT
This sequence comes from Gadopsis marmoratus, assembly GCA_036023855.1. NCBI lineage: Eukaryota > Metazoa > Chordata > Actinopteri > Centrarchiformes > Percichthyidae > Gadopsis > Gadopsis marmoratus. The sequence continues at coordinate 7,390 of JAVQJF010112816.1, forward strand.
TCACCGCTTTAGGGCCCCGCAGGATTTTGGTATGACCAAGACAAACTAGTTAAGAGAACATGTCCGAAATCCATCTCATGGCTGTGGCGTGGAGTGACAGCTCAGAGTGTTTCCTCAGCCACACGGTGGCCACAATGCTGATGTGGCGATACATGTCCACATTGCCACAGAGTAGGAGTGGTGCCAGAACTTCTATATACTTGGTTCTTCAATGGATATATTCAATAACCTAATTTCAGTGCAATCCAGGTTGAGTAAAATGTTAATGAATAAATCCTCCTTCATGCAAGGTTGAAGTGAAGTAGAAGGAGCTTGGAGTGTATTTATTGGGGTATTTATTTTTAGCACTCTCGTAAAATAGCTAGAACATGACTGTTTTCCAGAACACATCTGCAGTCTTTTGTCGGTTTGTCGAAGCCACTTAATGTAGGATTTGGGGGATTTCACCATAACAACAAATGCGTCAAATCTAAAGGCTTTCTCTCTTTTTTCCTGCCTGTTTCTTTCAGGAGTTTACTACAGCCAGCTGTCAAACAAGGCAGAGTGTTCATACTTCAAACATTATCCTGCTGGTTAAAAGTCATCCTGTTAAATCTGAAGCACAGTTCCGACGCTTGCCACAAGAAGGAGATGGCCCTCTGCCAGCTTTACCTTATTATTATGGCAGAGCAGGGCTGAGCCTACATAAGGCAATGACAGGAAGGGGTCCCTCTCTGAATACCTAATTCAAGCAACATGGCCGTTTCCTCTGTTGCTTTCTAATCAACTGCCACAAACCCGGTGTGGTTATGTACTAAAGTGTACTTTTTAATGGAGTAAAAAGGAATTACAAAGGCCCAGAGTCACAGCCTGGAGAACATTTGTTGGACACATGGGTGTGATGGAGTGTGTATGATTGACTCCCATAAATCTTTAACAACAGACCTGAGTAAAATAGTATTTGAAAATACTTCATATCATGTGTTTTAACATGCTTTGGAGCCAAGTGTGTTAATGTTGTTACACAGACTATGGTTGCCAGGTTGTTTAAACAATGTCAGGGAAGTATCAAAAAGTCACCTCAGTTGTTTGAGCTGACTAAGATTGGCAACTTACCCAAGGCTATTGAATCTGTTTCGGAGTGATTAATCCCACCCACATATATCTTGAAATTTATCTTGACCCTGTTTGGGTCCTGGAGGATTATTTTTGCATAGCAACTAGACTAGTTTCTGCCTGACTGTAGAACCAACAGGTCTACTGCAGTGTTTACAAGTTCAGTCTTTTACAGATGTGCTATGAACTGCTAATATGGTGGGGGGGGGGCATGAAAACAGTGATGATGGATGGACCTATAATTTAAAAAAAGACAGGGTTGTTAATAAGTGTAATAACATACTGCTGTTTTGATTTAAAACCAAGAGTAAATAAGTATTTTCTATTAGCAGTTGTGCTGTGACAGAACAGGTTGCCGTTTATATCAGACCTTTGGTTCCCTTTTGCCAGGATCCCCAAGGCAAAAATGTCTTGCCTATGCCCCGTATTAATTTAAATGTGAGATCATTCATTCGTATCTTGCAGTGTACTCTAATTTTTATTCTTCTGTTTAATTCAATTCTCCTTTATCGGTTTTATATTGCCTTGCATTTCTCATAACTTATTTGATGTAAAGCATTTGCAATTGCCTTGTTGAAATGTACTATACAAATAACCACGCGCTTCCCTCGCCTCATGTTTTCATTCCCTCTCTACTGCCAGCTATCTAATAAAACCAAAACATTTCAGGTGACAAAGTGATCTGAGTAGGCCTACCTTTATAATAAATGTGGGTGGAAAAATGTCAGGTATAAAATGATGATCAAAAAGTATAGAATGAAACAAAAAATGTCAGGTATAAAATGATTAAGTGTAAACATAGAACACACAGAACACATAATATATATGTATACCACACACACACACTCACCTTTTTTCCTGCAATATAGCCTCCAGCAGCCCCAAAGCTCTTGGTGAAGGTACCCATCATCACGTCCACATCAGCTGGGCTCACATCAAACAGCTCGGTCACGCCCCTCCCCGATGGTCCCACAGCTCCGATACTGTGGGCCTCATCCAGGTACAGGTACGCTTTATACTTCTTCTTCAGAGCGATGATCTCAGGAAGTCGCACCACTGAGCCCTCCATGCTAATGACAGAGGATCACACAGACAAAGAATACAGTTGCGAAAGGAACAACATGGCCACACACACATTTCATCAATTACTAACCAAACTCTTAAAAGTGATTAAGGTTAATAGGGATATAATCTGACCCTTACCTCACGTTATCCACTGCAGTGCTTATGTACATCTGTAAATGCATATTGCATAATTTGACATTCCCCAATCTTCCAAGAATCATTCTGCTGGCCTCTTTCACTTTACTCCCACCTCTCTCCCATCTCTTCCTCCCCTCTGATGCAAGCCTTTTAAGGCTACAAATAGACAACAAGAGTGAGTATATGGCTGGGAAATAGAGCAATCCCAGACCTGCTATCCCTGCTATGGCTGAGAATGTCTGCAGCCCAAATGACATAAGACAGGGTTTCACCAGAACCAATGTGGACATCAAAGGCAGGCCCAGGATATAGCTAAAACATGCTTACGCTTTATCTAAGCCTTTTGATGTCACAGGGAAGGGACAGATGGAGCGGTCGTTCTCTCGATGCCATACCGAGAGGCAGCATTTCTCTAATGTCTGAGCCTCACATTAGACATTGTCTGATGACGTGCAATTAAGTTGTCTCTCAAATTACCAGGATTGTTGTGGGGCTAATAGTTATATTAATAACTGATGGTCATGTTCAAAGAATTCCTCTTAATTTGATAAGAGGCTTGACATATAACAATTAAATAAACTTAACAGCTGACTGACTGTTAATACATTTGCTGAGGGAAAAAATAACGTGTTTCCTAAAAGCCACAATGAATACAACGTGTTTATAGTTCAGAAATCTAGGGCGAAGGGGAAGAAAGGAGAAAAGAAAATGGCAGTGATAAACAGTAGGAGCTGAGGGTGTAGCCAAGTCAATCTCTGTGGCTCCATTTGGCCTTGATTTGGAGCTAGTGAGTGGATAGCTCACTGCCGGGAGACACACACAATACCTTTTTTCTCTCTCCAGTAATCAAACGGTATCCAACACACATATTATTATTCAAGGGTAGAGAGGGAAGCAATTGAAATAGAGACCATTACATGAACCGCTAAACACAGGCTGAAAGCTCTACTCAGGTTACAAATTAAGATTTCTACCCGAGTCTGGCTGTGCAAAACTCTGCAAAAGACAAACTGGAAGCCCAAGACTGATACAACAGCTCAGCTGACCCAAAATATGTGTACATAGAAAGCAACTACACTAATATGTGTGTGTGTGTGTTCCATAACAACAGCTGACCTATAGATGCCTTCCACCATGATGAGGATCTTCCTCCAGGGCCTGTGGGTCCGAGGCTGCCCTGAGCAAACCGCCTCTCTTAACATCTTCTCCAGACTTTGCACGTCTGACACACACACACACACACACACACGACAGAGAAAGAAAAAATAAATAAATAAATAAATCAGGCAAGAGCTCACCATTTTAATCTAAAGGGTTGTACTATGAAATCACATACAACTAAACACTTTATATGTAAAAAAAAACATACAGTATAGAGTGTAGAAATAACCAAATCATATCTTGCAACAAACACCAACTAAAAGAAAACAACAGTAGGGCAGGGCAGATCACAGAGTACACAAGGCACTACTTCAGGAACACCTTGTGCAAATGACACACAGGAAATACCTGTGCAGTCTGATACTTATGAACACCTGCAATGTCTGTATCAGAGAGGATTTCTAACTGAGCTAAATATGGCTTTGGCCAAAGGTCTCCTCAGTGCAGTCTGCATGGTTGCTTAAAAATTATTATTGATATTTTGGCTTCAGCAAAAGAATTTCCAAGTTTATAACAGGTAATTGTGGCACCATTAATGAGGCTCTGCTGAACACCAGCAGGTGGCAGTATTGAATAGCTGTAGTTAATAAGGAGAACTATTCAAAGTATGACTGCAATCCAAACATTTCCAGCTGAGCAGTGAGTAAACTTGTCACAGATAATAATCCGTCATAGATGATCGATATCGCTGCCTCAGCACAAAAACAGGTTTACTTAAGAGGCAGCAGACGCTCCACTTGATAAAATCCCCCCCTGAAGCTCAGCAGAGCAGAATACACCTAATGTTACCAATAACAAAGGAAGGAAACCAGTGAAAGAGGAATCCACAGTGGTTTGCTTGTTATTTTACAGTTTACACTGATTTAAGATAAGCCATGGCCTGATATGATATGCATGGTAGTAGAAGACACGTGCATATCCATAAGAGGTTATTATCCTTACACTTATCCTCAGGGTGTACAAACACTACTATCTTAATAAACAAAACCCAATCTTCCATTAAATACATTTAGTTATTTGAAAGAATAAGAAAGCCATCGCCAAAAGGAGCATCCTGTATCTATGACTTTTTGACGCATTTCCAACATGCAAACCTGACAATGACTGGACAAACTAGTTCATCTCCTCTCTGGTATGAAATTCTATCTCTGTTAAAAGATACAACACACAAACATTTCAAACACCATAAACAAGGCATCGCAGACATTTTAGACAGAAATTGCGCCATCAAACAGGTTTCTCTTTTGTTGTGATGGAGTTGACTAGTATAACTCTCCCTTAGTAAATATTGGCCTTATACTGATAAAAGAGTGTACGAGTGTCTGGTGCTGGAGGTATAGAGGCAGGGAGGGGTCAGATACTCAGGTGCCTGAGGGCTCTTTGCCTTTAGACAGGCCTCTGGGATCTGCTTGGAGGACCCATAACTGACTCTGCTTGTACCTGTCAGGACACATTTACTGCCAGAGGACTGGCTCATTTGTCCTGTCTCCTGAAAGAGCAGTGGATGTTTCCCCATGCAAGCACGATGAATGTTGTATCATTCATGCATAATAATCCTCCCTTATCGTCTACCGACAATATGTAATTTGACAATATAATAGAGAACAGATAGTTTAAGTAAGATGACATTTTCATATAAATAAACATCTGTTTTGCTGCTCTGCTGCTGACGGATAAAAACAGTCGTGACTGTAAACTGAACCCATTTCATTAAACCTTTTACATTTGATGCTGTAATCACAGAATGTTAAGTAGGTCTTTCCAAAGGCAAATCCTGTACCGCATAGAAAGTAATGCGTTTCTCACAGCAACAACAGCTTGGAATGAATTGAAGAAAACAGAAACTCAAACTTATGCAACAGATAATCTATGGCAAAATACATCATGGCGCAATCAACAATGTTTGATTGGCAGGACCAATGAATGTTAAGCAACAAAGATGTTGGCGGACTCAAACATCACAGCTCTCATTGCTTGCAACTTAAATAATGCCGTGTATTTTGTTGGTCATAAGGCAGAAGAAGCGAGAGAGACGAAGAGAGAGAGACAGACAGAGAGAGAGATAGAGAGAGAGAGAGAGAGACGGAGAGAGAGATGTACTGGACTTACTGTTGTGTTTGAACACCCGAATAGTTGCACCTGACAGTCTGGCCCCTAAGATGAGAGATGTGTGATTGAGCTCATCGCTGAGTATCAAACAACCCTGAAAATCAGCAGAGAGAAAAGATTTCACCCAAATTTCCCTAAGAAAACACAATAGCTGAATCCCATGTTCGTGCATTCTTGAAATCAAACATTTCTTGTGAACTCCAAAATATTCCTGTATGTACATTACACTGACTATTTGGCAGGAATCTTTGATTATTGATAAGATGATGGAGTCGGCATAGATAGCATGATGGTGTTTTGGATTTATGGTTAACCCTAACCCTAACCCGCTCTTGGGTGCAGAATAAATGGATGAAGCACTCATCAGTAAAACCGTATACGGATGAAAATCATAGCAGTGTGTGTTACCCACCTATGCGATTTTATCCACTTTGAGAGATTGCTTGTTTGCTTTTGTATTTCAAAATTGTTGCTTTGTACTGTGTCCTTGTAGAATGTACTGTATACAAGTTGTTGCTCTAAAAAGGATCCTCCTGTCATGTCCATGTCATGCCCACTCCTCTTGCCCCACTCACATCCATGACTCAGTCATAATAACATATGTCAAGGTCATCAGTGTATGATAATAGTTGTACAGTGCATGTTGGTCGTTTTCACTTCTCACTTCTTCACTTTTCACGTCTGATGACATTTCGACCAACAGATACATCACAATTTTCAAAATGGAGAGTATGGTACTTCATATTCCATAGAAATCAGCATGCAAATTAATTCAGATGTTCCCCAAATTCTCTCCAGAACATTAGCATATTTAACACTGAAGCTCTAAGCATTTGACTGCATTAGTTTGAATGAACTCTTGTAGAGGGTATGTTGACACCGTCTCAGTGACAGATACCCTCGATTTGGCCTGGGGTCCAGCTGGCCTGGTCTCTGGTCTACCAGCAGCTGTCACTTTGTCCCTGTAGGATAGAGATGGCAGTGTGGGTTGACCCCCAACCCCCTCAGAGTTACTATGGGGGCTGCAGCCTCGGGGGCTGCATAAACGACCCCGTTCTCGTCACTTAAATAGTCAACCTCTCCTTCCTCCTGTCCAGTCCAATCACAGATATTCATTCTTTGTGTTGCCCCTGGTAACCCATGGCAGTCTGTGTGAGCCAGGCTGCTGTTCCGACAGGCCGGAGTATTGGTAATCATACCCTTGAGTGGTGCTCTTGAGAAAACCTGCCTTCCTTGTCTATGTGTCTGAAAGCAGCTATGCCCCGAGCCTTGTCCTCCTGGCTACTGTAATGGTTAATTATGATTTTAATTAATGGGGGTGGGTCGGGGGTTGTTTGCAGCTGAGTTTAGTTGACTGTTATTCATTAGCTTAATGCAAGAAAGGAACAAAAGCTAGGCTAATTAGATTAATTTCTGCTGCGCTGTGAAAATGACACCCAGATACAGTAGGACAGATATACAGCGTGCAGCGTTTGATGGGTAAAATCACAAACCTTGCCAACAATTGCTGGAATGTTCATTGAGTTTGCGGCAAAACCCATCCCAAAAGCCATGGAGGACTCTACTCCAAGGAAGTCAGCAACAAGTTTCTCCAGCTCTTCATGGATGCTCAGGTTACCTACAAGACAAAAATAACAAAAGGATAACTCACCCTGACAAGATCACTGTACCTGCTGGTTTATCTGGTATTCCTTCAGTCTCTGGGTTTTCTAGTCTTTGTCACCCAATCACACGCTTTGACAGAAATGCCTCCTGATGAAAAGCCTGGACTCCCAGCACACACGATTGGAAGATATAGATTCAAGTGTGGTAAATTTGTAATTTAGTCTAAAATTGTATAAATTGCATCCCATTTTGGTACTGAGGCAGTTGGTTATAATGTAATGTGACAGGTGAGGACCAGAATTAATTTAACAAATTGATCCGATTGTAATCTTTCACCTGACATGGTGTTTTTCCATTTTGTGCAATAAAAGCAGGATTTTTTGGTGTCTCTGGGGTGCTGTCAGTACTACACTTAAGCTCATGGTGGTCAGCTCATAAGAAAAAAAGAATTACTGTTGTAATTGTGAGCTACAGGGAGAGCGGTAAGCAGTGAAAGGGTCATATATACTGTATTGTATTTCTGCCAGCAAATAAATATACACACACATTAGAAATATACTATAACATATGAGTTCAATAAATTTTTTCTCACTCTATACTTACTATAGAGTTAAAGGTACTTCCAACTCATTAGTGATGCAACTGATATCTGCTAATGAGTGTTTTAATAATATAGTGCGTCAGTTCATGCAGTCTCAATGTTTACTGTACTGAAATTGGCAACAGAGATACAGTGAAACTCTCAGCAAAATGTCTATTAAATGATATTTATATATAGTTCTGTAGACTGTAAACTACAAGATAACAACATACATTAATTCAGTTACCATCTGCAATGTAAATAAATATGAAGCCTGGTTTTGATGTCATGAACACAATCCTTAATTCTAATGCTACACTAATTGCATATACATAGAATACTAATCATTGTAGTAACAATCAATAGCAATCAGTGACCACAGAGAGCCGGCACTAAAAATGTTCAAACAGCCTGAATGTTCCAAGGAGGAGTGTAAAACAGGTATTGAGCAATTTGTATAAAACCATAATGCAGTGAAGCAGCTCTGTCTTTATGATGGCTTCCATTCGATACAGGCCTCGGACCAAGTCAAATCGATTCATACATTTCCTCAACCACTCAGGCTCACAGCCCCTGCTGGCATGTGCAGCTTTGTGGATCAGACTGCATTGGCATTTACTCTCCATATAGAACATTTTACTTAGCCATGGCTTCATAGCAATGCCCTGCCTCCTCATTGTTATTCTGACCTCATAAGGCTGCTCTAGGTGTGGACACTCTTCAGGCCTTATTAAAGCTCACTCACTTTGCTAACTTGAGTTAGCTGAAATAAAATGACAGCCACACTGCCGTATGCATGTCATGAAGCTTGGTCGCCTGTCCTCTGAATTACGTCACCTGAAGGTCACCTTTCTGCCATCACAATCATCAAAACTTGTTGACAAAAAAAAAAAATTATTCCAGTAACCAGATTGCCCAGGTTGGAAATAGAGACAATGAAGATTGTGCTTGTAAATCTCCAAGCTAAATTCGTCTCTTTCATTGTAAACCTCGGACGGTTACAACAAGACACACACACGCACAAAAAACTGTCTCAAGCACAGCATTTATGGCTTAGTCTTAACATGCAAAACAGTCCTATAACATTAGTATATTAGTATACACATTATGGTGAAATCCTGCTATAAGCTTAGTAACTGCACTTGGTATTTCTTGGTGAATACATGACATCATTATCTAATTTACTGTATGTTAATGATTGCAGGACACAGTGAGCTATCGATTAATACAAATCCATGAATGTTTGACAGGTTTGTTTATTCACAGGGCGTGCATTCAGTTCCCTTTGTGTCTACTTTCACATGCCTATTCAATGGGGGAAAAAAAACAACCTCAATTTGCACTCTGTTCAGTTACATATATAGTATTTCTGGGAGAATGATTTATAATTGTTGGTAACTTTTGTACTCAACTTGACTGAACTGAACTTGCCATTGTGTAAAAACATGGGAGCTGATCCAAAAGTCTAAAACTGAACTGCAGTTTCTAAAACTTAATTTAATATCCGATAATGCAGAAGGAGAGAGGAAACACTGTGCAATAAAAACATTTGAAATTAAATCTTAAAAGGATGTCAGAAGAAGAAGTGAAGTGTGAAAGAAGTAAAAATATATATTTTTTTTTAAATCAGATGGAAAATCCAATAAAAATATATCCAGGAAATTTTGATTTTGAAAAGTTTGTGTGTATCACCCAAACAAATCGCTAAATACACTGGTGGCGTCACTGCTACTACAGAGATCCTGGGGTCTTTAATAATTGATGCTTAATATGGGAGAAATGCTTGTTATTCCTTAACCCTCTCCGTGAGCCAGCTGAAACACAGATTACAAACCCAGGGAAACACAGTCTCATTCTGAAAGAGAAATAAACATATAAATAAATCACATAAATGAATAATGGATGGTGCGGAGGAGTGTGTGCGTGTGTGAAGGAGTTGTATTGCAGTCTGACGTACGTGTATAACTAATGATGCCCTCATGCCCTTTAATTCCTCTGGTTTCCTCTGTTCTTGTCAAACTGCTGATATCATGATACATGACGCCGCCACTCAATCCACTCTGAGCTTGTATGTCAGCTCACCTGCTGCTAGACTGTTGTCAGTAGATATACAGCACGGTGGTGTCAGAAGTGCCATAAACTAAACATCATTGACATTGAGAAACTACTTTTCTCAACTAAACATCACCAAGTGTGGCCTGTTGTGTTTGAATGTTTAGCCATTGGCAGGTTTGGACCAAGAAACACACACCTGATGGCCAATCATCAGATGTCACTGCTGCAACATCGCTATGCCAGAACATGATCCTGGCTGGCACACACAGCCACTTAAACATCATCAGAAGCCGGGTTGAAGTTCAGAGGATGAAACACCATTTAAAATTAATCTGAAGCCACTGATCCTCCTCTTTCTGATCCTTGCTGTTCCCACACTCCCATCACATATATTCCTTTTGCATCCTCCCTAACGTCCAGGGTGTTTAATGTTAAATTTCACTATCATATAATTTCCCCCCACTCCTCAGTGTTGACCAGTATGTAATGATCTCAAGCGTATGCCCAAATGGTACATAATTCAACAAAAGATTGAATAATTCATATAACACTGCAGCCACTGAAAGATAATTAAACACGGGGGCAGTATAATTCACAAGAAAGATAAAAAAATGATGGCATATGTGATGAGGGAGATGGAGTTTTACTTCCAGTTTGAAACTCAACCTCTTTAGTGTCGTCACAGTCTGCCAGAGACTTTTAAAATCAATGCACATGTAAGAAAATTGAAGCACTGTAGGCTGAAGTAAAAGGGGACACAGCCGTATCCTTTTTTAACTTGAATCATGAAGTGGACATTTTTTGCTTAGGATAAAATGAATGTCCTTGTTGAAGCTAGCTTACGAGAACATGTGCCAGACTATTTTTTTTTTTTTTTTTTTTTAAATCAGTACAACTGCACACTAACCACAGACTTACCTATTTCCTGCCTTGTGCTGCAAACCCCAACCCCATACTGGTGCGTTTTGGCTGCCACAGTTTGCAGGAAATCAGGGTTGTTCTCAGCAAAACCAAGGTAGTTGTAAGAGCCCATGTTGATGACATTGTGTAATGTCCTGCCAGTTAACCTGCAAGCATGTAAACATCAGGAAACCTTTAGCCTTTCTATTTCTCTTTACACACACACACAAACACACAATTACAAAAAGTAATCAACATTCAATTAAATATAATAGCTAATCATAAACTTGTTTCTTCATCAGTGGAGTTCCGTTCATGAGAAGCAATTAGAACAATGTTTATTCAAGGTAAACAGGAGTGACATCGTGTGTAAACAGCACTTGTTATCCCCATTTCATTGGACATTTTTTAAGTATCTACTCAATTGAGGAATTAGTGCTCAGTCAAGATTGCGCAGCCTCACTGTACATCAGTATCAGAGTTTTAAAAGAAGTGTTTTAGTAGAACTGCTCCATTTCATCAACTGGCCAGTATCTTCTCCCTGCCCATGTAAACCTCCATGTCCCTTTATCCATTCACCACAAATGACAAGCTGATCTATTTGTACTTGTTCCAGTCACATTAAACCTCTTTAAACATGTAATCCACGCCTACCCCTCTTTCCCATTTCAAAATGTCATATCCCCTCCCCACGGCTCTGATCATATTCCTATTCTTACTATATTCCCTGACCCTGCTGTGCAGCAGAGGCATCTCAAGCGCATCCATTAAAATTCAGCAAAATTCAGGACTGGCACATCATTGCTGATGACACATACCCATGTGCTTCAGCTTCTGTCTTTCCCCATTAGCTCATAGAGGAGGAGCTTGAGCTAGCCAGTTAGATCTTGGTTGTATGAGCCTACAGTATGTCTCATCAACAGTTTATCCATCATAGATGACTGGATTACAATACCTGAATGTCCAGTTGTAGTCATCAGACACCCTCTCCATCAGGTCGAAGACAGGTCCTGGCAGGCTGCATATGGGACGGTTCCAGTTGTCTCGTACCCTCATGTACAGGTTTCGAGTGTAGAAGTTCTCAAAATCTTGATAAAGTGGTACAAAGTCCTGAGAGCAAAGATAAACCTTTTCAGCAACTTCAGAGTGCCGGGATGTCACAGAGTGGCGGAACAATGAGAGCAGGAAAAGTGACTTCTCGAACTCTGATCACACTAAAAGCCATCCAAGCACTACAGCGAAACAAACAATCCATGTCAAAACTAAACATTATTTATATATTGCCATTGTTGAGATGAATTAAAACAACTTCTCAGTAATTGGTTTCTTCTTGCCAGGTAACTAGGGGCTCGAGACAATCTTCACAATGATCCCTTGACAACGCTTTCTACCAAGCCTATGCCTTCATTACTCCCCTCTGTATGTCTGATCAAATGAAGCCACCATCATGACACAGCCCACATACAGTAATGCAGTAAAGTTAAGCTTCCCTGTACTTCATGCTGTAAATGACTTTTGCCAAACACTGAGAGCAACCTGCCTGGTTATTCCTCCTACAGTAGAGACGGATTTATTGTATTTGCCTACAGACATGCTGTTCTACAAAACAAATAATTAACTACTTCCAACTTATCTTAACTGTGATTTTTGGATTTAAGAAATCAAATCTATGGTGAGACAATGGCTCTAATGTGGCAGTGCTCAGACCTTATCTAGAATCTACAGCACCGTAACAAAGGAAGAACTTAAATCCTCTGAGATTTAATTAGGTCTTCAGGAGATATTCTCTGTGGTGTCCTGTCTTACCCATGGCAACATTATAGTGCAGGGGAACATGAAGGAGGAAGGCAGAAAGAGAGCTTAAGAGCAAAAATTGAAATAATTAGTCGGAAACAAAATGTGTTGACACCTAAGGCATGAATCCTCCTCTATTCCAACTGTCTGGGTGCATGTGTGTCTACAGTATGTGTGTATGCCTTAAATATGCCTGTGTTTGTACCGATTGCATGTTTTACCTACCTTCTGTTCTTGTCTTTCCTGGGCGAGGTGGCACTTCTCTAAGCCCACAGCTCTGAGGAAATCCCTGAGGTAGCCAAACAAGGTGACAATGCCGTAGCCCAGGTATGTCATGACAGCCACGTAGATGGGTGCTTGTTCAAAGGGCTCCTGCCTGTGCTGCCTGGAGGCGACACCAGTCCCTGGGCCATTTTTCTATACGACAAGAGGCCCACATAAGCTGTCTTTCATTGCAGACAAGACAAGATAGAATAATACCGTTGTACAATGAAGGGTTGTACTTAACACACCAATTAACCTAAATAAAAAGGAGTCAGACAGCGCCCTACTGGTGCACTAACACATATTATTCAACACTGGAGCAAGAGAAACAGGCTTTTATAGGAAGTAAAGGCCGAAAAAATATTGTCATTTCGCATTGTTAACATTCAAATAATTCAAAAATAATTGACATTAAGGGATTCATCTTGTGGACACACTGATTTTGTGTACATAAACCAGCGTAACCGACACCTCTGTACCTGATGAAGAGCCATTGCACATTGCACTTTAAATTTAAAAAAAAAAGGGAGTTTAATGTATTCCCACACTTTAAAGTCATTTCTGTCCATCTTGAGCTAAGAAATATTCCTGCCGCTGCACAATAAAGAATATTTTAACCAATTTTCTTCTTCAACCGAAGGCGGCAGCCAAGAAGTGAAGCGCGATTTAACTACACTAGAGAAAAACATGAAGGCCTTATTACTTATGACAGTTAAAATAACATCAAGGAACCTGTGTAGGAAGACTGGTGATGCATGCCATGGTTTGCCAGATGTGCCATTGGTGTTTGACATGATGCTAACAGTTAACGTTGCCCTACAATCACTTAAAAAAAATTTAAAAAATACTTTCATCCCCATGACACTATACAATATAGTTGCTTGTTACATTTAGCTGGATGGCTTTTGGCCTCAGGTGAAACCAGGCGAGTTCGTTCGCAGACAAACAACCTGCATCTAACTGTAACTCACCAGTCAGACTTGTTCATAGACTACAATGTAGAAACAAAAGCTCCAAAACAAAAGCATGAGGAGCACTGTGACGTCACATACCTCACCTGCCCGGCCCGAGGCGAAGAAAACCTGCTTTGGCAGAAAGGAAGAATTTCAGGGTGGGGTCGATGGTTCGATTCTTGATGCTTACAAATGTTCTGTTCAGGGGAACTAACCCCATCCCTTGTGAAAAATAAATAAATAGATAAATAAAACAAAAAGGCCAGTAGGAACAACTATAAGAGCTGCTGTAGGAGATACAAACAATAAGGGCACGTGATTATAAATGACGCGCGCGCTGCAGTTAGTTGCGGGTGTGATTTCCTGCCGGTAGCTGGGTGAAACTGTCTCCGCGGCTTTCAAACTTCCCCCTACGTGACAGCGGCCGTTTCAGGCGAGGAGCCCCCAGTGAAACCGCACAGTCTCGTCCCCGCTGGAGTCGGACACCTGGCTCCAGGTGCGCGACCTACCTGGCTGCCGGACGTACCTCTCTCTCGGCGTGACGGCCGCTCCTCTTCACCTCGTCGCATTTCAGCCGGTTGTGGCTCAAACGCTGTTTTAAGTTGCCGTTAGCCGCAGTTCTCGCCATGTCCCCTGCGAGCAGCACGGCAGCGACTCTTTTACCCCCCCCCCCCCGGTTTGACAGGCAGGTGCTACAACCAGTGCGCTTTACTGAGCTCACAAAGGTGACTTCCTCATATTCCGCCTCTAGTGGCCCGCTGCGCCGCAGCTGTTTGGAAGGCTGACAGTCACACCTGGGTGGACGCGTCGCTGCCGGTGTCGTGTGTCGGTGCCCGCCGCTCTCTCCTCCTTTTTGTCACAAAGCTCATACCATTTTTTTTTTTCTTTCTTAGAACATTGCTTTCCTTTAAAGAGACCATTGGCCGCCCAGTTGGTCTTCTTTAGGCGTTCTCACCTTTCCACTGGTTATTGTGCTTGTGTGGCGGTTCGAGTGCAGCCTACGTGAATATTTGAATTTACTTCAACTACACTACACTTATTGGACAGCTTTAGCTACTTCATACTACGCAAATTAAGATGTTTCACCTGCAAAACACGATGACCTTGTAAAATATGATGCATTGTGTTGTGTTGTGATGCATTCAATGCTACTTACAAATAATATAGAACTCACAAGTACTCACTGTACTTTACCGTAGCAAGGTTTTGAATACAGGACTTTAACTTGAAATTGAGTGCGTTTACATTGAGGTCAGGCGACTAAATAATAAATGGTTTGGGAGAGTAGAAAACATATTGCGCTTGGGTTTGTTGTCAGGCGTCTTATATTGTGGCCTCTCTGAGTGTGATCTGTCCTGTGCTGATACAGTAGCACTACACACCAACATGCAGCAGCAGCAGTGTGCATGGCTTGAATCCAAATTACCATCAGATTACAAAGCAATAGTCATCCTCAATGTCACATTACATATTGCTGAGTTGAGCATATGCACTGAAATAGGCTATATGCACCTAATTTGACGCAACATTGATGAAAATTGCGCTATATAAGGATACATAGTAATATAATGTGATACTGGTCTTGTTCTTGATACAGATCTTGTCTTCATGCAGGCCCAGGTCTCACTGTGCTGGATGGTGTCCTAAATATGCAGTAAGTAATAAGGAAATTGTATTGACTACCTGCAGCCAAATGGATTACGTTACAGGTTGCAGCCTAATAAAACACTTTACAGCCCCTCACAGCTCCTGTTGCATTGTTCTCGCAGGGCACAGAGACGCTTCACCTTTAGAGCAGGAAAGTGTGCTGCAATATGTGGTCAGTGCAGTTAGTCTATCTAGTTGATGATTTACTGACATGTAATAAATCTGAAACAATCATATTGACATAGGTCAAATCAAAACGCTCGCTAATGCATGCAGGCTGTTTGGTGTTTGGACAATTTGGTGTCTGCTCGCATTGTTGACATTTTCCCTTCTGGGCAAACACAAAGAGATGGTTTGTTAGTAAAAAGTCAGCGCCTACTCAGTGGTCTTGTGGCGCACTTAGTTTGTGGGTGCACAGTAAATCGTAATATGCACAGTATTGTGACAGTAAGCGTAATGAGGCTTTTTCTTTTCACATTATCAATGACCTGTTCTTGTTTTGGAGAGCTTGTGTCTCGGTGGGTGTGCACACGCAGAATAATGTGACGCAGACAGTCTGAGTGATTTAAAAACTTGGAGGTTGAAATGCAAGTACACGTCTGGACATCATGTAGCGCAGATTAGTGTTAGACGACAGTATCTGCTTTACAATCTGTACTTCTGTTGGGCTATTCTGCAAGTGTGTGTTTAGACAGGAAGCACATATGATTGATGGACTGCAATGCGGGACATTTTAAAGCCTGTCTGACACCCTCTATCCATGTCACTTCCTGCTTTTCCAACCAAGGTTAAGTGTTTATTTGAATTACAAAAGCTGGTAGACTCACGTCTTGTTTGACTTGATGCGTGATGTTTTGGCTGAAAACACGTCCTGTGGGATGACACGTGTCATCCGCCGTCACTTCAGAGCTGCCCTCACTTCGCACTAACTGATGAGGGTTGGTGTTTCTAATAACTCCAGGCCCTTGTCAGGGTGAGGCGGGGCACGCGCTGACACTCGCATGAGGGTGAGCTAGGAAGGCTGACAGAAGAGTGCTGGGAGATCACGGGTGTTGCAGTTTGAGTGAAGCTGAGAGAAAAGGACATAATCGTGAATCCGGATTAGTCAGCGTGCACCCAACTGTTACAGAAAGAATGATTGAATGCAGGGTAGCATACCGCAGTCTGAGCAAATGAAAGGTATCTGCAGCTCTCACCACCTCTTAGCTCAGCTTGGAGCCTTGAATGGAGCTGTCACAGCGGCTGGTGCCTCCCTGCCTTCACTACAGGATTGCCTTCTACCAGTGGGACCAGATGTAACCTACATCTGTCAGGCTTCATTAGCTATGTCAAGCCGAATAGCACTGTTCATTTTGATTTCACAAATTTTTATTTATTTTTTTATTCTTCTATGCACATTTAGGCAATTATCGATTTGCAGTTTGATAGTTTGCAGCACTGACCTTTTATGCTTTATCTTGCGGGTGAACATATTGTCATTGTGGGTTTACCTAAAGTTGATCAGTCTTTAAGGAGGATCACAAAATAGTGCTCATCTCCACAGGGAAATTCTCCATTTTACACTTCAGCAAGCAACTTTCATGTTTTTCAGTGCGACTGAAGATTGGACATTTCTTTGCTTCCTGTTTGAATTTGATTGATGTTTTAATTTCCTAACAGGATTGATCCTTGTATTTCTCACTGTGGCTTCTCTTCTCGCCATTTAACATTATTAGATGCAGTTTTCCTTTTTAAAATTATTTTGAAGCCTCCATGAAAGAGATTTTCTACCTTCAATTGAAATGAATGGTGAAACGGTCTATAGGGAATAAGCTGCCCACAGCGCCCAGTGGGACGTCGCCATCTACATTGCTTCCATGTGACTTTCATGTAAAATGGGCTTTCCTTAAATATCTGATGAAAACTAATCCATATTTGATCTGCTTGCATGTTTTTGATAGACTTATATTTACAGTTTAGCTAGCTTGACTAATTCTTGATATTTTCTTATGCATGTATGTGCCTCATGAATTAAATTTTTGTGTTTGGATGTTTATTAAATTAAAAACAAGGTCATATGTGAACCTTAAAAACTTGCTATTGTTCAGAATGCTCACATGAAGTAGCCTACAAGAGATATGGGTTGTCCCTCCACCTAGTGGCAGTGAAGGGGACAGCACCCCATCCTCATTTCCTACAACCCACCAATGTTTTACCTACAAGGACATCTTTGATTATAAGCAAATATGTTTGCAGAAACAGACGGACAGTTATGCACTGACATGTAGTATTTGCTGACTGTAATTCTCGTGGTTAGAGCGGGACCCATCCAGGATTCAAGTGTTTATGGATGAACTCATGTCATGCTGTACTGTCGGAGGCCAATTGTAATGCAGAGCTATATATAAACTTCCCCCCGGGGTTCCATTAAATCATGTAATTTCTTCGTCAGGCCTGGGTGACCTCATTATAACACCCACATCAGACAGCATTAAAAAAGAAAACATTACAAAGAGGAACATTGAATTTTGTATCTACTGTGTTATCTTTACATTTACATTTTATATGTAAGCCCTTTTGCACACATTTTTATCACGTGAGACTTGCAAGCAGAATAAGCTCAAATTCCTTGCATTTGAATCTTGGAACGGCAGGAGATGTAATGGTATTATGTGTTGTGATACCGTTGTGTGTTTGTTTGTGGCGGCTGCCAGGAGGGAGAGTTGAAAGTGTGGCTATGTATAGTTCTGCAAAGGGCTCAATGCATTTGGACCTAAAAGAGAAATGAGAAAATCACAAAAGGTTTATGCATAAAATGGCTGCATTGTTGTTTTTATTTTTTTCCTTTTCTGAGGATAAGTATACGGAATGTGTTTTTCATTCAGTTTAACTGGATATAAATCTTAAATTGTGTTTTGCAGTGTTATTTCGGGGAAAGAGGGGACAGAGTGAAACATGACTCTGTATCTTATAGCTCGTAAAGTTCCATTTAGCTTTAGATAAGTGAGTTTTGTCTGACAGCATGGGCTATTAATGCTGTGGGCCATACAAATGTCTACAATTAGACCCGTAAGACAGTAGAAACCCTGGTCTGTTAGCTCCTGAAGCTGCAGTACTCCTAACCTTGAGTGGGGGGAACGAAGATTCCCCTGTTCTCTACAGAAGCGAGCGGGAGAGGGGGAAAAGATCGACTCCAAGACAGATATTTATAGAGAGAGTGTGGGAGAAAGTGAGATTGTTGCTTGAAAGGTTAAAGTAAGAGAGCAGCAGAGTGACAGAAGGAGAGTGACAGAGTTGTCTGGTGAAACAGGGACAGGGTGGAAAATAAAGATGAAGTAAGAAGATTTAGAAATGGATGATGCTGCAGACATCACCAGAAGCTGTGTGGACCCTGCTGTATATCTTCGCGCCTCTGTAGGACAGGTTGGCACTTTATTGTCTGTGTTGACCCTAACTTAGTCCTGCAGATATTGTGAATGAGTCACTGAAGGGCTAGAGGAAATATTTTCTAATGGTATGTCCTGCATTTTTCCTGCATGTGCATCTTTTCTGCACTGTGTCATCTCCTCCTCAATCTTCCGGTGATCCCAGAAGCAGATTGTTAATGCCATGAGAGAATCTGAAATATTTATATGCTGCAGAAATAATATAGGTAGCTGAGTTTATTAGCATAGTCAGTTGAAGTGAAATGGTCTTTGCTGAAGTGTTATTAATGTTGAATAGCTCATACATAAGTCAGACTGTGAACTCAAAGCCTTAATATTCCTATCTGGGTAGTATTATGTCACTAAGCAGACAGCTGAACCAGTAAATCACCTCCTCTAAAGTCAAATTTACCCAAATCTGTAGGTCTTTTTTTCTGCTCTGACAACTTAAGCAACCATTTGTTCCAGGCACCCAGGAATCTATTGGCCTTATGGCATCGCATCTCTACAAGGCTCCAGACTCCAAGTGAGCCCCTCCCCCCCTACCTAGCTGTAATTACTGTTTCCTATCTGCCGGGATTGTCCCGACCAGGCCCACTGAGACTCTGCACTAAATCTCCTTGATGTCATCAGTCAGTCATCCAGATAGGTAGCTGGACAGCCAGGAAAAGGCACGGCCTCCTGGAAGCGAGCTCCTCTCCAGGGCAGTTGATGTATAAACTGACATGGGCCGATTTTAACGGATGGTCTGTCCTCCCGCAGGGGGGCCGTTCTGCAGTCATTGTCACACTCGGCAAATGTGTCCGGGAGGATAGATGGTATTTTGCTGTGTTCAGGATAGGGTGGGGAAAATGTTGTCTTGCGGACACACGGCTGATGAGATGGTGCAGACAGCCATTTTCTTGCTGTAAAAGGAAGGAGTTTATAGGAGGTGGACTGCCAAGAAAATCCATAAACGATGATATGTGGATGGAAGGTGTTAGTTACAATTCATATGTTCAGTATTGTATTTTAGCATGTGTTTTGTGAGTGCAGGTACTGTACATATATTACAATTAGTTTGATTCGATTCAGTTGATTAGATTGCATCGTTAATTGCATCATATACTTAGTTTTAGAGATTTGTTTATTTATCTATTGTTTTAAGATAGTTTGAACTGCTGTTTTAGATTTTTTATGTACCTCGTGTTTTGGAATGACAATAAAATTTCTTCAATCTTGAATTCTTTTGCAAGGAAGACATGGTTAATACAGCAACAAAACATGTTGTTTCAGACAGAATATTTCATAGACAAGTGAATCAATGAAATCTATATAAGAACCATGATGACCCGCTTTTATTGGGCCTTTATTGAATGAATCTTGTATGTTTCCCTTGTGTCATGGTTTGGTAATCTGTCTCTGAAGAACAAAAGTTCTCTAAAGCACATTGCCAAGTGGGCTAGTAAGCTTATAGGCAGATCAGTTCTTCACTCCTCACAGCTACAGTGTAAGGCGAGCCCTATTCTTCAGGACTGTTCCGATCCCTTACAAAGCAAATGTATGAGCGCATTCCAGCTCTTTCGCTCCGGCTGTCAAACAAAACAATACAGAAATGCTATTGTACCTGCAGCTATTGCACAGCTAAACAAAAGCTAGCACACGATGATGCACTCCACCCATGCAGAGTCACTTTAAGCTTTTGAGTCAGTGTGTGTTTGTGTAGAAGCATTGTGTTGTGACCTTCTTAGGAGTTCTTATACATATGATACAATTTTTGAGACTTTAATGATACTTGTTTATTATTTTTCATGCTTGACACTGCACAATACATTTACTCTTGGGTGTTAATAAAGAACCCTTGAGCCTTAGTAAGTAAGAAATAGAAACAAAGGAGAAGAGGGCTTAGCTTTAGAGCATCAACAATGTCCACGATCGACGAGTATGTGGATATTTCACTTTCCATTTGTTTTGATTAAAAATAACAAGTCTTCAATGTGGTTTTGATGTAGAAGGCCGGTTGACTGAGAGCACCACTGAATTGTAGTGGCATAGGTTTCAGTTTATTATTTCAAGATTGTTTGGGGCTTTGTGCTTCTGTTATGTTTTAAAGGTCTTTTTAAAGGACAGGAATTACACTGAGATGTAAAACATTTCATTGAGCTTTGTTGCAGACTCCATAGGGCTGATGATAGAAAGTGCAGATTGTCTCGATGCCTTTAGTTTGAAATATTGATTTGTTTTTATGTTGCTATCCAAAAGTAAATTAAACACTTCATGTAAATCAATGCATGGCTTTTGAAACTTAAATGAAATAACAGGATTCGTACAAAGTCTTTAAGGTTTGGAAAATGTTTAACTTTAACCTTGTTTTTCAAGGTTAGGAATATTTCTCAATTCGATTATACTTCTTGAAAAATGCTTGATTTTAACATAATCTGGTGTTTCATCTACCCAATGATTTTTATGTAAACCAAAAATCTTTTAATTTGAAATTGAAATTAAACCATCCCATTGTCATATTTGTTTGTTGTCTCCTGACATCTATAGTGATGATTTAGTGATGTTAAAGGCTTCGAGAGTCTGGAAATCTTTGGTTTAGGTACTTAGTGCTTGAAAAACTTGAATTTTACTCTTGAAAAGTTGTACAAACCTTTCCCAGTGGAACAGTTAAAAAATGGCTATTCATTTTGCAACACACCGCTATGTGTTCAACAAGAGTTGCATTTGCATTAGCAAATGCAAATTTGCATTAGCATGAAAAGTGAAAGAGAAATAAAAAGAGAGACAGATAGCTGAAGGGGCTTCTTTTTTTTTTTGGAAAGCCTGCTTAGTTGAACACAGTTATTATGAGAGTATCAATCCACATTACGACACACTCATTTACACCACTCTGCCAGCCCTCAAATGGGAATATTACAGTTACTGTATTTAAAAGTCACATTCAATGTTTGTTATTCTTCCAGCTTCAGCTGGAGAGGAATGTTAATAAGCCTTATAAGCCATGCTGAGCTTCCACTCCTTGTCACTGCACTGCAGGTTTTATCCTGGCTCGTGTGAGGCTGCACATGGTGAGCGCTTGACACTCATGCCTTGTATTTCCCTAAAACTGGGTGCAAATGGCTAGTAAAACTGGGGGTGCAAGCTTACAGCCAAGTTATTATGGCAATCTTTGAAATGTGGATAGGAGGCTGGGGCAGGATGAATGTATCATCAGAAGGGTGAAGCAGCAGCAGGTGGAGTTCTGGCGGGCGTCAATAAAGGCCAATCACATCAGCTGCTCTCATTTCCTTTAGAAGCAGCGGATAAAGTCAAGTCTAATAGACCTGTATTCAGATATTTTTGGTTTAACACAGGCATGAAATTAAAGGCCTCTGTGTTCTTCTGCTCAGCTATGTACTTTCCAGTGTCTTCAGTACGCTTCACTCTCGGTACTCTCTCTTTGGAAGAGTCCCGGAGAAGAACGGGTCGATACAGGAAACTCCCAGAGCAAAGAAGGAAAATGGTTCACTTTTACCCTATGAAAGAGAGATCAATAAACAAAACGGATGCATTTAAAACAGTATTTCTCAAACATCAGGCACATCCTTTAAAAAAAAAAAACAGTAGAGATTGGGCGTGTTGCTATTATGCATGAAGTATGTCGACTAGCTCGAATTGGTTAAAAATGTGCGTTTGAATTTCAACTACACCAAGATGAAATGTTCAGCTTCCTCTGATCACATCACTCCCCAGTGGTTTACAGTGGTGCACGTCACAGCTACAGTAGAACAAACACACCATTAGGTGAGATTTTTCAAAACCGTGCCTCTGATTTAGTGCTAAAAGCTGAAGTGCTATAACCTCACAATTCTATTGAGGAATGCTCCGTTTTGTGCTCAGACCTGAAATTTAAAATCCTGCAGTGTGTCTGCTCATGTTACCATCACTATGTGGAATATGGCCGTGCACATACTTTGTGGCTGAAGGTGCTGATAGTGTGTGCTGATACTTCTTGTGCTGATGATAACTATTTGCATGCTACTAACAGGAAGGTTTTCAGTCCGCCCATAACAATTCCAATCCCCTCAAGATTGGCACCTATTCACACCTTTACCCACCTATTCAACGGTAAGGGGAAATTGAATTCATTTAGCAGAAACATCTGTAAGCAACCAAAAAATAGAAAGATTTTCCAGTAAAAGTGCTGATTGACATGTGGTGAGTTTTATGCTCTCTTGATTTTGCTGTGCTGAGTCTCAGTGTCATGATGGGTCGTGGGTGAAGGAGGAATGGAGGGACCCAAACGCACACAGCCAGTACGCAAAACGTTCTTTAATGCGGCCATAACAAAAAGGAACTTACAAAAGGTTAAGTCCGCCAGGGAACAAAGGTAGACTCCAACACATACAGACAGCTCAGCCATGGACTTCACAAGCAGTGCCGTGGACTTCTCATACATTGACTATGATGCCACAGGCAACTGAACACACTTAAATACACAGGACGTTAATGAGGGGATAGACCACAGGTGAACACAAGGGAACAGGTGAAGACACTCTGACAATCAGGGAGACACAAAGGAGGCTGAGACAGGACCAAAACGCAGACACTGGAGAATGACAGCAGTAACCACAAGACCTAGGAACAACAAACACATGAAGCAGTCACAGACAGGGGCCGTGACACAGGAGAACTAAAGCAATAAACACAAGACAGGTAACAAACACATGAAACAGGGTCACACACACAGACGGGACATGACGCTCAGTCTGAGGTCCAAAAATTGAAAAGGGGTGTTGAGAATGATGGCGGCTGGCTGTAACACTGGTGGCAACAGGCCTGTGAGTCTGGAGGCAAGGGGGGAGGGGAAAACGAGAGGCAAGTGACTGATGGGCATGTGTCAACCCTCCTCCTATAGTAAATGTTGAGGGGGTACAAGGGTGGCTCGCTAATTGGGGCGAGATGTAAAAGTCCCTGTCACTCATCATCAGCTTCGCTAATATGTTTGGAGGCAACAGCCGGCTGAAGCATAGAGTTGAGTGATTAGTCACCAGAGTCGGGGCCAGCCGATTGAGCAATGCATTTCCACTCACTGGGCCGTAGTTCTTGAACTTATAAGATTGGTACCACACTTTGCTGCTGAACACAAAGGCTTCTACCTTAATTATTGAACATGTGTACATTTAAGTTGCAAGACATTTTCAGAGAGTAGCCTTGTGAGACCACGCCTTGTGCTGATACGTTCTTTCTCTTTCGCACAATCTGTCCGACAGCGAAACACCCTCGTAATACTAGCAATGTCATGAATTGTCATAATGGTCATAATGCAGTACAGGGCTCTGCATCTATAATTTTTCTCTGACCTTGATTTGTTCTCTTTTTTTCAGGACCCTTCATACGATGTCCCGAGGGAATTGATGGCAAAGAGAAGGAGAGCGGGATGCAGCCTCTGGAATTGACTGTGAAATTAACGGGACACACGTTGTCCCAGCGCGCTGAGTAACCAGTGTGAAAAACAGATAGTGACAGCCATAACAACGCAAGTAATGAAATAGTAAGTGCTCTTCCTACTGTTGTATGTGTTTACCACTTTCTTCACTTCTTTGTCTTCCCTGACGAGAACAGTGGAATAACAATGTAGCTCTAGCTGTTTCAGTTGATAATTGCAGTCACATTAAAAGGCTTGTTTGATGACAAGATGATTTAATTTTACACAATTTTTTTCTCACACAAATTAAACATTGCTTTCAAATAGCTTCAAAACTAAGCTTCAACAGGTATAATTAAGCTTAATTTACCATATCGCTTGATTAAAATCCTACAAAATTTCCCAGTCTCTTTTTTTAATGGCTGTTTGATACTAGTAGTTGGCAGTGTCTCTTCTCAGTAAGTCTTGCTCTTGAATCTAATGATCCAAACAAAGCCAGCCAGTTATATAGTGTAATTTTAGTGGCTTTTAAAACCTGCTAAGATCTCATTTCCATAACCCTCTAACTGGGAAAACAACAGCAATTATGGGACTGATATTAGCATGAAGTGACACCCCTGAGCTGCAGTCATGCAGCAGGTGGGTTATTGGCCCTGAGCTGTACAGTGGGCACTCTGTGGGACTGTCCTTGTCTCGTGATGGGGACACGGACCACTCCACAGGGCAGACTTATCAGCTCGCTGCCCTCTGAGCCAGATGCAGCATTTCATAATTAACCAAATGAGACGAGTGGGGTCAGAGAGAGACACCACAGTTACTGTACTTTAACTACCTCTGCTGAAGCCGCAGTCATACGTGTACAGTAATTGTCTCTCTCCTCTCTAGTCTAGTTGCTCTTGTTCTCGTTTCATCAGATAAAGTACAGTATACAGTATATTTAGATCATGTGCATGCACACAGTGTGTTAATGAGAGAGACAGAGTTTTATTGCTGAGAAGCAAACTGAACTCCAGAGGCCTCCCTGGTGTTAATTGAGGTGTAATGTGATTTGTTTTGCTGGCCCTTCAAGCAGCCCTTCCCAGTCCATTGACTCAGATCCCCTGCGATTACTCTCTAATGGCTTCAGTTACATCTGTGTGCTTTAAACAACCCGCAACCGCCGTAGAAAAAATGATAAGGTTAATGCTGCAATGACACTATGCAAAGTGTATAACCATTTAAACTGTCTGTCTTTACAGCACCACTGCAGTGTACTTATGAGAACTGTCCTTAAACACAAAGACCATTTTCAAGCAGATGCAAAGCCAAAAGGCTGATGATGGCACACTACCATTTGCATCTGTTGCATGTCCATATTTTTGTGCTCGCATAATTATTTAACCTGCAGAGTCTTGCAGGTGTGCGTGCAAAGGACCAAGGATAGAGAGTGCTGCAGGAATTAGTCCGAAAACCCAGAAATGAGTTTGCATTTTTGCACTTCCGGTTCCCTCAATGGGTTTCTTGAGTAGGTTTTTGGTCACAGACCTAATTGATACCTGTTTTTTTTTTTTTTTTTTCAAATTCCGACTGCAAATCGCAACACGATTGATATTGTATATTTCTGGGCTTTTAATTGCCACAAAACACCACTGACTTCCTTCTAATCGTGTGAGCAATGGTCAGTATCTCCAAACCTCAGCAAAACATAGCCATTGAGACTATCGAGACAAACCACATGCTGCGTGAGAGAAGCAATAAGTTCCCTTGTGTTTTGGGTGAACTTCCCTTTTTAAATGACACAATCGGTGACATCATTCAAAGACACAGGTGGTGTGAGTGGCTTATATTCGGCTGTGTCACATCATTTGCTTCAGTAATATTCAGGAGCAATGGCGTGCAGCAATGAGATTTTCTGTTTCTATTACGAAAGGAACGGGCTACCAGGTGCAGGCTTGTGGGGAACGTACTTATTTATTATAGGCAGGCGTGTTGATGCGCGGAGCTATACCTGACTAAACCGATCATTCTTGAGTCACCTTTCTGCGTTGGTGCCACTGCAGTTCATGAATGTTTAATAGAAAGGCTGGCTGTTTTGGGCCTGCCAAGCTGGGTTTGCTGCCTGACAGAAACATACTAACTCAAAGGCAGAGTGGAGGTTAAAAGCAGTGGGTGCTACAAACAACGGACACCAGACAACAACCTCTGCAAGTTAACACCTCTCAGACCTGCAGAATGCAGGTGAGTATCGGATGAGGGAGGCATGCAATTATGTACTCTCTGTTCAGCTCATACAGGCAATGTGGCCCACATTTTATTAATTAATAATACCAGAAATCACTCAGGAACACTAGGTAGAAAAACAACAAGCTCGGGCATAGTGAAAAAGCGTAGGCGAGGACTAAGTAGAGAATGAGAGAGGGCGTTTGTAAAGAGAACAGGAACAACAGGATGTACTGCTGGTGAGGCGTCGTTGCGACAATCTCTACTTTACAGTCTACCCCACAACGTGCATCCCTTGACACCTTTTTTGTATTTCTTACCTAGCACCATGTACTCGCTAGTCAAAAACAAAACAAACACCTTGATATAAGTACAAGAGAAGTCAATAGCAAGCAGCAGTTTGCGGATAGAAATTATAACATTAAAAAGCCAATGGCAAAGATAATTGGGTTTGAGAGAGAACTGGAATTGCACATAAAATAGTGAGTAAACGTGTGGAGGAGAGGCGCTGGTGTGGCAAGCAGTAATGAACAGTAATGCAGAGTACAATTACCTAACACATCATATCCCAGAAACAAAAGCCTCCACCTCTTTGTTGATGCCATGTTGGACTATAAAGGCACAAACAACATCAAATCGAATCAGTCTTGTTCTCTCTGTTTGCAAGATACACAATCAGTTTCTCATACCTGTCTGACAGCATCCCACTTTTGCAGCTTTATGGAGGAGACAACACAAAGGGAATACTAGTCAAGTGTGTCATGAAGTGAGAGTGAGTGTGTGTGAAAGAAAAAGAGAGAGACTATACCTTCAACCTACACTGTCGAAGAGTGGGGAAACTTTTTCTCCAGCGAAGTCTTACATTTTACTGCCAGGGTGGCATGACGAGATAAAACCTTCCCGCTCTGAGCTGAAATCTGGGGGAGGGAACAGGCAGACGAGTTGGATGGGCAACAGTGGACGGCATATGAATATGATTTCAATAAAAACTCTCTACTTTAGAACTCCTGCATATTCAGTGAGTCTCTCCGTTTGACAATTTTGCAACGTAAGCTTAATATATGTAACTAACGGAAGGGAAACAATAGAAAAGAGGATAAGATTGCACTTGATGATATCAACTTGCAAAACATACAAGACCCTAAACCGCTTTAATGATGTATTGCTTCACCTTGAGGCGTCTCTTTAAAGTTCCATCGCTTCTTAGTTGAGAGGAGCACTGCAGAGGGAAGTAGGTGATGGAGCCCTTTCTGTCTGGGCGCTGGGGCTGTGATGTAGAGAGCGGGTCTCATTGATAATGCACCAGGAGAAGAAATCCATCAGGACCACATCCATTAACTGCATGGAGCCGACAGTTAGGCATGAAAGTGCGCGTGGCCTCCTGCTCCGAACCCGTGGTCAGCCTAAGTGGTGCTGTCCTCTCCGGGATGTCACCGAGTACAGTAGCTCAGGTCGCAGGGACACAGCGGCTCCCCTAGACGTCACTCCTGCCCAGTTCCAGACAAAAGGATGAATCATTTATAAGGTGTCTTTTTCGACAATGGCAGATTCAACATTGTTTGGTTGGGGTGGCCTCCGCACCACTTCTTCCTCGCTCCACTCCACCCATCCACTTCCACGCACAGCATCTGTTTGGCCCACTTGATAGCGCTTTCAGGTGAGAACATAAACCCAGTGTGGAGTTATTACCGAAGGCTTTCCTGTGGAGGAAGGACTGGCATTTCTCTCTCTTTGTTGTGCCTCTGACCTTTTGAAAATATCACAGATTAAATCTTTAATTATTTATGAAGGCTAGTGGTGGTGATGGGAGAAGAGAGGTGGATGTTGCCACAGTGAGGGCCCTCTCACTGTAAGAGAAAATATTTACTTTTTGTTTGGTGTAGTTCTAATCCCACCAGTACACATTCATGCATGTGCTGAGATGTCCAGTTTGCTATTTGACATTATCAGATGTTTGTGAAATGTGTGCTTGCGGCGTGTAGTCTGTCCTCTCCGATATTATGATGTAGATTTTAAATTCGTACTCTAACACTGGACTCAAGTGGGGACCTCTTTCCATCATGTGTATGACAATGTTTGGTGAACACAGCAACCTTCAGAGCCTCTTGTCTCCTCACGTCACTTACCCTCGTGCTGTAAACATTCCTGACACATTCATTTTAAAATAATCAAACAATCACCATGCAAATAATAATAGATAAACAAACAACAGACAATATAACTATGCTATATGCGGAAAAAAGTGTTTCCCACGAGAATGGTTTAACCAGTGTTTGATATGCAAATTCTCTTTTTCATCTGAACCCCCAGTAAATGTCAGGAGGGGATGCTGGGGAGGGGATGAACATCTCAATTAAATAGCGTTAACATGCATCATTCCAAACAACCCATGAAATCAAAGGCATCATTTAGATTGATCTACAGCACCAGTGAGAATGAATCAGAGCTGCATCCTAATAATGCAACACTCCAGGGTGCGTCTGAAAATTGCAGATAGGAATTGCGGGACAGTATCTGCATAATGATGTTCCAACTGATGAAGTTGGCAGCCACTCTTTGGGAAACGGGCACTGTCACTGTGACGTTAAACGCTACGATGTTCCTGCGAGAGAAGAATGAGTGTACTGCTGTGCCTCTCTAATGGCTGAATCGTGCTTACGGTTTGTTTTCTTTGGACCAAACTGTGGTTAAAGGCAATCAAATGATTTGTCTGCACTCTTAATTAACCTTCTCCGGTGTTCATGCCACTTCAGCACTTTCACAGAGTTTGTAAATGTGCTCCTTGGCATACTTGGCCTGTACCGTATATTGAAAAGGCACTTCAAGGTGGCTCTTGGCTATTTTTATTTTTCCAAGCATAGGAAGCTCTATTGTCTCAGTATATCCATAACAGCTAGTGCTTAAAGTGATGTCCTACAGTAATGTCCTAATGGATCTGATTACATATGGACTTGTGACAAACTGCACCACAGACCTTGTGGTGTCTCTGAGACTTTGTTTTTGAGGCATCAGATAATAACCCCTGTTAAAATAATAATAATAAAAAAAATCAGTACCTAAAGCACTTATTTACTTTACTTATCCAAAGTTTTTGGTTGTTTCAAAGTTAACACATAACCTTTTCTTTACCACCAGAGCATCACTGAAATGGATGTATTTTGTCATGGTCCTCTTATTCAATTTGATGAGTGAAGGCTTTTCCTATCAGCCCAAGTTTTACAGATGGCTTCTATATTTTTATCAGGTACAGCCCATAATAATGTGTCTTGCTACCCTAAAGGACAGATCTTTGTACTCATTTCTCTTACGTCTAAAAATTGCTCACTTGCAAGTTGGGAGACTGACTTTCATTCATCAGAATGGGAATTTATTTGCCCGGTATGATAAAATGTGCTTGGATTTATCTTGGTGACATCAGTGCAGGAACATAGCAATAGCTCACAAAGACTAATAAAAAAGATGCACTTTTATTGTGTGGCAACAACAGGACCACGCATTTATCTCAAGAGGACAGTGCATGCAGCAGAGATCTTCTTACAGTGCATGTATGCAGTTTATTCAGAAAGGCACAATGTAATGCTTTTTATCAATACATCTCATGACTAGATGTACAGGTTCAGCACAGAATTAATGCATATTGTATTAAATGTTAAGCATACAGAATATGACAGTATCAAGGGTTATATTAACAACCCCCTATTGAGGATGACCTAATTAGCAGACCATGGAGGGGGTGAGATTTTAGAAGGCGACACCATGAGGGCTTTTACTACTGATGTCACCTCTAATTGCCTTTTTTAAGAGAAAGTACCCATGTGGAAATATATGGTTGAGGTGTTTGGGGTGGCAAGAAATATTCAGATAGCAAAAAGTCACATATCAAAAACTTGGCATGTACCTGTTTTTGCCTCCATATAGGATCACTTTTCATGCCTAACAATAGATGCTCTTTATTTTCTTGAGCTGCACCCTTTACTGGTGACATTTTGATCAGATTTTTTTCTTGGTCAGAGTGTTCTGTCACTCAGTAATCTGGGACCGTCTTTGCTTGTAACACTGCTCGACATGTTCTCCAGCATCTAACGCACATGCGAATGCAAATGCAAGATGTTGAAGATTAAAAGAATTACTTGGAATTTGGGGGGGAAAAAAGGCTGCATTTGAGGCTTCACATGACCCAGTTTCCAGGCATCCATCCAGTGGCTTAGTTTCTCTGGAGGCTTCTGAATATAGTATTTGTGGATTCACTATGCACTGTGTGTGTGTGTGTTGTCTGCGCATGCACGATTACATGCAAATGTTTATATTTGTTTTTGTGTGTTCTTGCTTATATGCAGCTTTTTTTTTCTCGCGCTTGTGTTGGCTGGTACACATACTCAGATCTCATCAAAAAACAGTGACCTAGATATAATTAACCCCCTCAAACCAGCAGTAAAGTGTCTTTAAAAGTAGCACAGCGCCCTTCACTCTGCTTCGTATGTCGGCATGGAGCTGCTCCCCATGTTAGTCGGGTTCCTAATAAAGGGTGATATCACGGACTCCCTGCAGCATGTCAAGCTGGCGGCACACAAGGCTCAGAGAAATGTAGCAGACAGGTGATAGAATGAATAAGTTTGTCTCAAGGCAGTCTTCTGACTGACAGGTACTTTACACGAAACACATAAATTCTAGAAAATAAGAGCTTCTGTTATTTCAGAAATGAGAATCGCTAGCAGAGAAACAATGAATGCCCTGAACCATGGCTTTTGCTCTTGTGGCACCATGACACAGTGACACTTGAGAGGGATTCAAATTTCATTTATTTTTGCTCAGATAGCCCCTTGTAAGACATTATAAGGTGTAATTTTCCATTCGCTAAATGGCTCCCCTCATCTCCTTTTGAGATGAATGAGCACACACATCACACGCTGCCTTTAAGGATCTTCACTAAGGCGTAAGATCCTGATTACACTCTGCCTTTAATCTAATAATCTGATTTCATTTGACAGTTTCAATTTGTTCATGCATATCAATGTGGGGATACAGTACGTGTTCAAACCGTTTTCTTCAAAATGGCAGAATGACCTGTAGGTTCTGTAGTGATTATGATAAAAAGCCAACATTCAGATCAGTCATTTTCACATTCTCATACGATTGATTTCCTCTGAAGACCTCTTAGAAGTTCAAGATCCTCTTAGTAGCTCATACATGTATCTGATTGCATAAATTATGAGTTATAGCAACTGTTGCTCACAGTATGTCATGAAGTGGCTGCTTAGTCAGAAATGGGGAAAATCAATTCAAGCATATGAAATGAGGAGTGATATGATTACAGGCGGAGAAGTAATGCCACTTTGAAAAGGAAATAAGCAATTGCACACAATGATTAATCATACTTACGAAGGCTAAATTCCCTGGATTTCAAGCAGCACTCTTACAGTAGTTGCTGTTAGATGTCTAAAATTTTCACTTGGTTTTACACAACAAGATTAAAATTAATGACAAAGAAAATGCAGCCTGGGGAGCTGATTGGCTTGATTTTAAGAATATTCTTGTCTTAACAGTGGGTGGAAAAGTATATTTTTACAAGAACGCCTTTACAAGTAACTGATATTTATTTTGGTCCATGTACAGAATGTAACATAAATGGCATTGCATTTATTAACAAACATTATTATTATTATTATTATAACAGTATTTGTGATATGGGCATCCATGCTGAAGTTTCATAATGCCAGGTTTCAAAAAGGCACTAATAACAGATTTGTCTTTTTTTGGTCACAGATTCTGCACAAAATATAATGACTAACTCTTGCTTAAACCATGCTTATGTCTTACAAGACAGCAATATGCTGCAAAGAGCCTTTTTTCCTCCTGCTTTATTCCTGCACGATGCGGCAGTGCTGATGCGCGGTTTCCTCACCCTCCCTCTGGGAGGTGTGAACCAAGGGAAGGGAAGGGTAGAGACAAGAGAAAGAGGAGGCGGAGAACACAGAACGCAGCAAACTTCAATAAGCACAATGTCCTCATCTTCTTGTTCTGGAGATCAGAGTTTCCAGGTTTTGTCGAGGAAGCTGAAGAATTGGTAATCCGATAGCCCTGGTATTTTGTAATATGTCTAATAAAATGATTAGATAATGGGGTTATCGTGCAGCGCTGCACACTGTGACCACAGCAGGATATAAAACGCAGACTCATTAAATCTGCTGATTTTCATGATGAATCAAAGCAAAACCACTCATAGGTTGAGATGCAAGCAGACAAACTGTGTAGTATAGCTAAAAGATAAACATCAGAACCCCGAGTCTGATGGACTTTGTGGAGATAAGAAGGAGACTGGTGCATCCTAGAATATCAAGAATTAAATAAGTGAATACATTTATGATACAATATCATTTCTCACTCCTCGGCAGAATGGTGGTGCTGCTGAGAATCCAACTGGCACACAGTCCTACCCTGGGGCTCGGGGATTACATGTGCTGCGTACACGTTAAAGCCTCTAAACCCTCGCCTCCGCAGAGCTGATCTGACTTCACAATCATCCCCCTCACTCTCAGCTCCACTCCATTGGCCAAGAGGCCTTCGTTCTCCCGGCTGCTTACGTCCAGATCAGCAGACCTCTGCAGTGCCCGCGAAGGTCGGACCCTGAGTAAATTTGTCAGCTTGCGGGATCACCTGGGAGTTGACCCTGTAGCTCACCATCGGTTCGTGGAGTCGGGCGTTCTGACTGGACTGAGGACTTTTCAAAATAAATGTATCCATCTATTTTTAAGTGTCTGCTTATTTTTAGAAGAAAAACAGGTCAGAAGAACACTTGGAGTTATTGTTTTGCCCATTGCACTTGAACTCCCACACTCTTAGACTGGCACACATGCAAACATACACTTATTTGCAAGTGCAGTCACACGTGTCTGCACAAAAGCACTCGCACGCACGCACGTGCGCACACACACACACAGATCTGCAATTTCAAGGGGCGAATTGAGGACCTAGGGCCAAGGAACACCATGCAGGGCAGAGCATATTCAATTAGCCCCTGGCAGGTCTTCTCCCTCACCTATCGCCATTGCATCACATTTCAATATTGCACAGAGGTGTGCCGCCAACGCACACCAAAAGGGCTGACACATCAAAGGGCTGCAGCAAATCCACACTCCTCCTCAGAGCCTCATAGCTATGTCACAGCTGTTCTGGGGTAGGCCAGAGAGGCACAGTTGAGAGGCCAGGCATGACTGAAAACCTTAGCAGACATATTAAAAAATGGATTCTCCATTTCCCACTTCGATGAGTTAAAGTTATGAGGCCTGCCTGTGGGTAGAGCTTGATGGTTTCCTGGTCCAGCCTGGCATGGGTAACTCTGAGGGTTAAGGAAAGAGATGATCTGGATCAGAAGATGTGATGAATGAATTTTAAGTGCGGCACTTTCAGGCTCCTACTTTTATTTTTTTGCCTGAAGTTAGTTTTCTGATAGAGGACATGGTTAAACTAGCTTTATCTATGAAGTTCGTACCCAAGTACACCAGGACAGGCCTGTTGCACAGCACTGTAACGACAGTCATATGCTGTTCCTGCTCAGTTCGTGCAATAGATGGGCATAAGACCAAGAAATAAATGATGGCATTCCACCAGTCTGTCTCTTTGGGCTGATGTAGCAGGAGGTGATATGGGCAATAGTCTGTATGTATTTCTCTGTGTTTCCTGTTTTATTTTGAAATCCTTCCTGTCTGTTCAGTTCCTGCCCTCGTGTGTTCAGCTGTCCCTTGTTCCCTTGTTAGTTCCTTGTCTATTGTCTGTCTATTTATACCAGTTCCTCCCTTTTGTTCCTAGTCGGTTCATTGTCTTGTTTTCTGTAGTTCCAGTGTGTCTGTATTCCTGTTTGCTCTGTGGACGTACCTCATGTTCTTCGTCTCCGGACCTGGACTTACCTGCCGTCACACCTACTCACCTGGCTACTTACCTGTACCAGCATAATCTGTATATCAGTTAATTTGTTACCAGCTCCCGCCTTCCTGTGCTGTCTTGCATTTTAGGTCCTATTCCTGCTGCCTACAATTCCCCGACGTGACAAATAGTGGTTCACTGAGATCATTAGCATATAGTAGCTATGGATATATTTGCAGGAGCAGCATTAACACAGCAAGTTCAAGTTAAAACGTTGTGCTCATTTGTCGCCGCTGGGTTTGCCTCCTTGCCTCTACAGCGCCTCTCTCAGCTCCTTTACTGTTCGCCAAATGAGTTGGGGCTCTAAATTGAATTCCATCTTCATGTATTTCTTCTAGAGGGCTCGCTAATTAAAAATATAATTATGGCTGAGAGCAAAGCACAGACAACAAAACCTCCTCATGTTTAAAACATCTTTGGACTCACCGTCTCTCTCCCCCCCTTTCGCTCTCTGCTTCCTTCCGTTAGTGTGTTTTCAGAAGGTTTTGAGGTGAACTGAAGGTAAGACATACGCTTAGATGGTAATCAGAAAGGACTATACCTGAAATTCTCAAGAGTGAGCATGCGATGCATACATGATCAAAGAGAGTTAGCAGGTTGAAAACGTATTCAGCACTTGTTGATGTTATTACAATTATAGGCCTTTTTGCTTAGAATGAAAACTTTCAGTGCCTACATCCCCCAACATAAAATTAATATTTGATGATTATAGCAATTGAAGAAAACTTTAGTAGCATGCTGTGTTTTACTTTGACTCTCTCTGTGAGCACTGCTCAGTGTGATATTCTATAATTATGACAATGTCTCCTCTCTTAGCGCCTTGTACAAGGGCTGCATGGAGTACTGTTCCCCTGCCTGGGGGTTCCCCACTCTGTAGGCCTGTCCTGTTCACGTACTGTACCTTTTCTCCCTCTCTCCATTGCACTGACCCTCGCATCTTGTCTCTGCTGGCCAACCCTCCCGCAGCTATTTGTCGCAAGTAGATGTTTCAGAGAACCATGACCTCCAAGTATGCTGGCTTGGGAATGGGAGCTTGGTACCAGTTCTGATTGGAAACCTGCAGAGCAGAGAGGGCATGGTCAAGGTGAGTAATACTAGCTCCTCTCGGGTCCTGAGGTCAGCTAATCTCCCATGGCAATCAGGAAGGCAATAGAACGAGGGGGAGATCCCTGAATAGGGCTGTCCAGGCCCTGACATAGCAGTGATGGGGCCAGACTGAGACTGACTTTCAGGGATGGTATTAAATGTGCCCTCTCCAATTACCCTGCACACACTTGTGATGGGATAAGTTGTTGGCTCCAGAAATCTACTGATGTGGTCAAAATAACAGATGCATGTCATTATGGCTGTAGCATGTATGTTATGTTTAAATTTGAACCTACATTAGTTATACCTAAATTCAATTGTTTAGTGTGCCCTGTTTCTGGAACTCTCCTAAAGGGATGGACACCACTCTTCCAAAGGTTATTCCCTCATTTGGTGTTTGATGATGATGGTTGTAAGCTACAAAAATTGTATTTTAACCACTACTGAGGCTGTAGAGCGGCGTTTTATAACAATTTATTGTTTGTATCACATCTTCTACCAGTGTGTTTTCCGGACGCCCGCCATGATCACAGAACGACATGATGCATGTTTCTGCCAGCTGCAGAGGGTGTTAACAGTTGGTGGCGGTAATGTGCTCTAAAAGTAGCAATACGCCAATAAAAGAGAAGAAGACCACAAGCCAATGAAAAAAGCGCAGGGTTTAGAGGTTTCAAAAACAAAGGCTTTGCTTTATGAGGGAGGAAATGCATTCAACATGTGTGTTAGACCTTCAACATGCACGCAATGCATTTTTGTGAAAATCGTGAACAAAACAACTCCACATGGTACCTTCAAAATGACAGCCAGTCCCCCCCCTCCTCTCTCCCTCTCTCTCCTGCTCTCGCTCTCTCACACAGACTGCATCACCTCACACATTGCAGGTCATGTGTTATTAGAGTCCATTGTTGTGTTCCCACAACCACAAGTGAAATGATTTCCCACTGGCCTGTTGCATAATTTTGCTTAAATTTAGTTGTGGGCCGAGGAACAACCTTGTTTGTTTCCAATTAAAACTACACAGTGTACCTTTTTAAAATTAGCGAGTGGTCAGTTTGTGATACAATCTGTATACGTATAATACAATAAGTCATAATATGTGGAGTGCAATCACATGCAACATAATAATGATTTAAAAAATATGACACAGGGTGTCAGTTTAGCCAAAAAAATCTATTAAAGAATTTCAACCAGGCAAAGAAATTGTATTAAGTTTAACTATCCATGCCTTATGAGCTACTATGCTAACTGTGTGGTAACACATCTGTTTTGCATCTCATATCATTTTATTTCCATTCTGTGTCCTACTTTTTAGACATAGGTAACCGTATATGAAGCGCTTGCCTGCATTACATACCTTTTGCATCACCTTTATGGTAATAATAATCACAGTGAGCAGCCTGAGAACAGGAGGCTCAGATAAACTGCAGCGAGAATCAAAGACATATGTCAAGAAATCGTTTGACAGCTTACTATATAATAGAGCTCAATAGCAATGTGGGGGTGACTCAGACTCTCATACACACAACCACTGGCAACAGTGACGTTAGCTTAGCATACAAATGTAATATGAACAAAACCTTCTCACTCTCTTTGTAAGCAAAAATTGCTGCCACCACTGTGGCTAAAGCAATGTCATCTGCATTCTCAAAAGAGGCACGAAGCAATGCGGTGTGACAAATTCCCCTAATGATATACACACTGTAATTCATTAAAGGATGCGTTTGTTGAATATTATTCTAAGTTCCAAAATGAAGATAATAAAGAGCGCTCATCCCTTTCTCCTTGATTTACTGCACACGTATAGACTACGGTTGTATAATTAATATGTTATGAAATCAGCAAATAATACAGGTTGGCATGCACATTA
The DNA here is from genome assembly GCA_036023855.1 of Gadopsis marmoratus. Classification (NCBI taxonomy): domain Eukaryota; kingdom Metazoa; phylum Chordata; class Actinopteri; order Centrarchiformes; family Percichthyidae; genus Gadopsis; species Gadopsis marmoratus. Next base: position 44,621 of record JAVQJF010112816.1, read on the forward strand.
TTCTGTGATTTAATCTATTACACCTCAGATTTCAGAGTCAAATCACTCTGCCATGAAACCACTTTGATTTTTAATTTATCCTTTCGTGAGCTGTTGTTAGTTTTTATATCTAACCTTCTCCTTGCCTATTCCATTTTGGTTAGAGTTTTAATGAAGATTTTGAGGCTGGAGCTGATGACAAGTCTATTTCCCCGGACTTGATTCAGCTGTTTCTCCATCTGGCGTTTGAGCACCTGGGGTAAGCCTTCCTCTGCAAACTGCTTTCCCCTGCCTTTCCAAGGTCTCCCTCTGTAAACCCATTTTCCTATTTTTGTACGCTTTGTTTTTCTTCCCTCTTCTCCTAGTTCTCCAATATTTTGGATTTCAGCCAAAACAGTAACACATTTGGAAAAAATAAAGCTCTTCAGTGAACGTCTGCTCCTATTTCTGAATAGGTTCAACACAAATCTTGCATTAAGCCAGAGCTGAATTGCACAATGTCTTAAATCTTAATGCGTTTACATTACGATTGCATTTCCACTAAGCACTGATCCGGCGACTCAAATTGGAACTTGCAAAGTGAACACCCTGAGAGGCCAGATTTGATATCACAGTGCAGCATAGAGATCCTCACCTCTAATGAACACTACAGATGTGTCAAGCCAGGGGAGGAGGGCAATGCCAACGACAGTGTAAACAGCAGCCAATTACCTGCCTGGATGATGATTCTTTACTCCTGCTTAGTGCATACACGTAAAGATCACACATCTGCTGTGAGGCCTAGCACCAGCGTACCACACACAAATATCACAGAACTGCCAATACACACGCTGCATCTCAAGTATCTTTCATTGTCACTTCTTTCATAAATATGATCCACATGAATATTGTTTTAATGTGGTGTGTGATCCTGACATATACTTTAGAATGGTGCATGGAAGATCATGGAAGTGATGCGTGACATGCAGTAAGAACAACATACTCTGTAAGAGTGATGGTTCTGACATGTGCTTTTGAATCAATCTGGACGTGAGCATGGCACATACTGCCATTATTATTAAGCAAGATGGACAAAATTAGATTTGAACAGTAGTCAGGAGTCAAACAGGCAGCAGTAGAGAGAAAGATGCCATCTGGATGTTTCCTGATCTCAGCCTCAGGCAAGATTGGCCGATGAAGGGCTGCCCTGCTGTAATCTAGTTGCTGTATACTTTGGTTTTGTTCTTTATGTAAGAGTTACATAACAGATGCACTCAAGATGCTTATTGCCTCCACATTTTGTAACCATCTGTGTAATGTATTCCCACCTTTTAGGAGAAGTTCCTTCTTTTAAACATACCCAAAGACAAGTCATGCCTCTAATAAGTCAGATTTGGCAAGCTGCATTAATTTGGTCTTCTTTTACAACTATTGCAATTTCATCACTCAAGTCTTTGATGAAGTAATTTCTTGAGAAATGAAAGTAAAATTATGTCCACTCACTGAAGAGAACGAAGCTAGTAAATGAATGACGGAACCAGATTATAGCTTGTTTAAAGAGTTAATACATTTCAATTCAACACTTTGATGCCACTGCGGTGCAATCCTGTGTATTCAGGGGAAAGATGTTCCAACAGCACTGAAGTCAAGTTCAGTCCCACAGCTGAAGTTGTGATGTTATGTTAGAAACAGGACATCCTTACCCTCAGGTGCTATCCTTAATCACTGTTTTCCTCTCAAAATAACTCCTTATACATGTATGCACGGAATGAATTGAACTGACTAAAGATTAGATCTTGATCACATGAGATGAAGAAGCAGAAATGAACGAATGCAAGCTGTTTTTCCAGCCTGTCTGCATGTACTCATCTAGCTGTTGCATTTAAAAGTGCCTGAAAGGCAGCATAGCTTTCATTTAGTGTGGTCAGACAGTAATGCATGGTGACAGATTTTGACTGGAGGTAGCTCATTATACTCAACTATAAAATACAAGAAATCAATATTAGTAATGCCTGGCTTCCCGCCAAAAAGGATACTGTACGATGGTGCAGCAGTCATATTCCCGTCCACACTGCAATACATTTGGAAATGGAGAACGTGTTTTTAATAAGAGATATTGCTGATGCACGCTCTGGAATTGAGTAAATAAGAACATCCTTATCAGAGTGGGTAGGGTGTTTTGCAGAGGTTCATCTCTTTGAATTCAGCAAGCTGTGAGTGGTACTCCTTCCCGCAAGCGGAAGTGGAGCTAGGAAGGGCGCTGTTGAGAGATATACTGTGAGATGGCTGCAGTATTACTGATGGAAGGAACATGTCTCTCTGGAGCCCAATAATCATACTTCACTGTAGAATGTGGCGATCCTGATATGATGTAAGTCTGTTTTGTGCTCCTAGGCAGAACACGGGCACCATTGTCTCAAGGGTTTGTCAAGGCTGTCATACTTTATGCAGAAAGTCTAAATCTCATTACCTTTAAGTACTTTAATGCTAACACGCAAGTCAACACTGCCTTTTGCTCTGTTTGAAGCACAACGCACCCAGAACTAAAGTGTCCTGACTTTATTCTGCTGGGACAAAAGACAGGGCACATCCAGGCCTCCCAGGGGTTTAAATTAGTTACACCCTGTCTCTCTGTGGCCTCTGAAGCCCCCTCACTTCTACTGCATAGGGTTACACCATTTCTCTAGTGGCAGGGCTTACTTAAAGCCCAACCCACATACTGTACCAAGACATGAGCTATCTTTGAAAATAACCTTGAGAAAGTAGGACTGGAGGGGAGGGTTTTGGTACACTTGATTTGTCTCCTCTATAATAAGACTACAAGATTTGGCTTCTCCAGAGAGCCTGTCACAGAGCAGTCGATGCTGAATGCTGCCCTCCGAAACTTTTGGAAGACCAACAATACATTTAATGGTTTGGCTTTATCCGGTGCAGTTATGTAAGCTCTGCGTTTGACAAAAATGAAAATGTGTGGGTGACAATGAAATAGGACACAACCAAGCACCTTATTAACCAGATAAATATGGCATATCTTTGTGTTATACACCGTTTAAATGGTACTGTATGCTCTGCCTTCCTGAGGAGGAATATTTTCAAGAGAACCTCTTTTATAGGCTTACAGGGAAATGTTTGTATAATGGGTAAGACCCAGCTGCCGTATGAAGCCGAGAAATAAACTAACTTTTCTGAGATTGTGTGTACTATAGATAGTTGAATGAGTCTACTTCACTTTATATTGTGTGCACATGCGTGTTCGTATACGGTACATACTCATGCCTATGAATGCTAATGCCCCTCCAGCACCCCTCCAAACACCCCTTTCTTCTTCTGTCTTTCGGAGCTGCCCTGTGGCCAGAACTACTGTCAGCTCTGTGACGCCTGCCATGAAATATTCACTATACCATGATTCATGTTCAGACTGCAGGGAGAGCTGTGCTTGACTATCCTGTTCCCAGATCAGACCTGGCTAAGAGGAGTCGCTGTTCACTTTGATCCTCTGCTGGGCCTCCTGACTATAAGCTGTCTCTCCCCATGCCAAGCTGGTTCCATATACACAACTCTTTTTCTGTCATGATATGCTGGCCTCGTCTTTCTATCTTGCTTCAACATTTACTAGTTCCTACCTGGTGTTATATAATTATTCTAAGTCCTGAATTGGTGAAAGAAACAGTACTGTAGATAGATAGATAGATAAAGAGCAAGAAGGAAGGCAGAATATCATCTTCAAGGCATCTTTACTTTCACGGAACACAACAGTGTATTAGCCCTGATATATTTATGTTCAACTTATCTTGTTGACGCAGTGAGAATTTGCTAAAGAGGTGCCAAAGGAGCTGTTGATGATTAGCGGCGTTGTATGTACAGTATGTAAGAGGCGTGATGTTGGTTCAGGGTCTCGGTTATAAAGAGGCCATAAATTAATAGAAACAAAGAATATCATCCTTTAGCAGCAGTGATTAATCTCACTTTGGGCGTTTAACTCTGGAGCTGGCTTGCAGCATGTTCCTAAGTCAGGCAGCATTTGCCTGGCCATTTATTCATTAGAGAGCCCCAATGAACATCCACGGACACCTCAATTGCTGCTGAAATAAAAATTGTCTCCTATGTTTGGCTGCTCATTAAATCCAGTGCCAAATGGCCCTTGAGTTGTATCACATATTTCACATATTTGACATTCACAGTGGAACCATAGGATAGACAAACACAAGCTGTTTTTGATTGAAAATGTAGTTTGATTTTCCTTTTATTACTGGACCATATGTGTCACTGATTCTCAAGTCCTTAATACTTATTGCACACCTTGGAGGCACACACCAGTGTGACAGTTCATTTACGGTTAAAACGCATTTGGTCTACCTGCAGAGGAAACAAAGTGCACTCTCTTTGTACTCAGTCACTACAACTGCATAATTGGGCCTTACACACCTGCTCCTTTACTCGTTATGTACAAAGTATGCCCTACTTTCTTAGACAAATGCGCTCTTAAAGGTTTACATCCATGAGGCTTTCCTCAAAACCAGAAGCCAACTGGGAGAAAAAAAAAGCCAGGCTTTGACTTTGTTCCACCTCAAGTCAATGTGGTCATTAGTTTGCATGGAGTATTAAAATGCCACAGTTCGTCCATCCTAACTAAAGGTTTTCAGTGTGTTGTGCTTTTAAAACAATGTGAGGAGAAAGTCCTCCAAGGACAAACAGGGCCGCCTGTAGGCATCACAAACAGTACATTTGCTGTCCAAAATAGTAGACTAATGAGATACATTAAGGCTAAAGTCAAGTGTCCTTCAGGGTCTGATACGATGTCCTCTGCCTTGTCAGTCCCCATTGGTGAACTGGTTAAGGTCCTCAAACTGATCAATAGAATACAGAGTCTATCTGAGGATGAGCAGTTAGTACACTTTCACTAGGCACAACTAATCTGTTGGTCTGTTGTTATTTCTGCAGTTGTCAAGTGCCATGAAAAGGACATTTCTTTTGTAGAAAGTACCAGTATTTTCTATTTTTGACCCTAGATTGTCAGGAAAGAACAATAGCTTTTTCAGAAATGACAAGAACAGTTCCTCTGCCTCGAAAGGCAAAACCTTTAGTGTCCTTGCTTTTTCCTCTTAGTCACTAGAGCTCTTCTGTACTTGCAACTGAGTGAACAAGTGGCTGATATTGACTTTGGAACAAAAATGTCAATGGAGACTGAAAGACAATGCTTTGCATATGTGTGACAAACAAAAAGACATTCTGCCTATGAGAGCAGAGGGTGGTTATTGAACCTGGCACTCAGCTCACCAGAGAATTGAGATGTTAGCGCACGCTGTTAACAGACCTGCTAATCAATCATGGACAAACACCAAGAATTCTCAGCAGGGACTTTGCTCTGCTTCACAAAAAGGACCAAGCAAGGCCATCATGTGGTCTCCCTCTAACAGAAACAAAAGATACCACCGATATCTTAAAAGTACAATGATGATTAAAAAGCAAAAATGCTACTTTATGTAACAAGTTAAATCTTTTCCCAGCTACAGCATATAACTGAAACTCTATAATGGCTCTGAATTGCGTTAATGAGTATAATTTGGATCGGCCCTCCTAGCATCAAGAGGCTGCAGTGTTGTTCTTTCGACACCTGCTGCCCTTGGGAGAAACAGGAAGTCTTTTCAAGAAAACGTCTACTAATAGAACCAATTAACCAGTCCGACAAGTTCCCAGAGTAATTACCACTGAAAGGAGATTGGGTAGTGCTTAAGGCCAATCAAAGAGACAGGCAATCAGAAATAAAAACACCATTAGTAAGTTTAGACTTTACTTGGACTCATGGCCAGAGTGGTACCATGTCGCCCAATGAAGTGCACTTTTTATGGGAGATGCCATTAAGAATGTTTAACACTGAAAGTGCTTTTTAAAAAATACCGCAGAATAAATATTGATTTGGAATTTATATACCATACCAAAATGTCTGACGATGTATGGTGAGGAAACAAATTCTATGTATGTATTCAACCATTTACATAGAGGCGCTCTGATACCAAACATAAGGCAGTCAGAGAGTTGAGTGAGGACACATCCCTCTTTCACAATATAAAAACAAAGCGTGAAACAAGAAATGATAGGACAGCCCCAAGTGAAGATATATAGATAATCCAACATCCAACTGTTCTGATTTGGAGGCAGTTACATCTAATCAAAAAGAGCCGGTCTGACTCACCAGATGTGGACAGCTGCGGAAAGCCTTTTATCCATGCCTATTGTATTCTGTTACCTTACCTTACCCTCCCTTCTCATCTTCCTGTGTTGCCGCTTTTCAAACAGCCATATCTGTTGGTTGTTTTAAAGATTTTCAAGCAATGCTTTTATATTTGCTTGAATATTTTACACAAATATTGAGCTCACATTTTTATATAATGCATAAGAAAGCATAATAGCATTCCCCTTGGGGATACAAATGTTGTATGAAGACAGATCTGGTAATGGAAGATTGAACTGGATGTGAAGCTTTGGCAGGATATAGGAGCAGAGACGTAGTAGAACATAGTCGTACATGCAATTCCTCATCAACTGAGTGGCATGAAAGAGCGTTCATGGCATATCTGCTGACATACTAGAAATGTAATTTGTATTGATTTTTATGAAATGCAGTGCAAATAAAGCAGACGTGGTTGCACAGAGAAACAGCTATTGTGGAGAGATCAGTATAGAAGAAAGCTGTGTGATGTGAATATGTAATGTCAGTTCATCTCCTCAAAGATGTTTTTATCCTTTATTGTATTTTTCTCCCTCTACGGTTAAAGGGAGAAAAATGCTCCTTAAAAACATTCTCATGATATCGTGAACTAAAAGAAAACGGTGGCAATTTCATGGTGCCTCGTGCCTCTTTTGACTAGCACACAGTCTCAGCAGAGTATGACAGTTGCTGTGATCAAGGTCAGCTCTCATCCTCCAGACCTGATTTTCCTTGTCGGTATTCCAAGCACCTCAGAAGACGCTGGCAACAGTTTTTACTTGGCAGATACCTCCCCGACCCGATAGGGCAGACGTACTCTGAATAGTCGATTCTTTCAACCTGTGGTCAGTGGTCCACATTTGTCCCTTGGAGCTAAACTCTCTTCCTCTGCTCTCCTTTTAAGCCCTTTGACAGGAAGGATGCGATTTTGCACCTGGCCTCTTTCATGGATCCCTCCCTCCTTTGCCTCTGCCTCGTTGTGGAACTGTTCCACCACTCCACACTAATTGTTCATTCCTTCTCTTCCCTCTTATTCCGCTCTGACGCCTCCCCCCTGTAGGGCTCCAGTGCTCACGCCTTGAGAAAAGAGGACAACTCGTTATTCAAACTGTTAAACAGATGAGTTCATAAGCAAGAACAGCTCTGCACCCTGGGATGCAGAAACAGTGAAACCCGCTACAAATCCAGTTTGAAGGGCAGCAGACCTTGATGCCAGAATGATAAACATAACATCCTCCTGCTCAGCCTTAATAAGTATGTGTTGTTTAATGAAGCCCAGTCAGCGCGAACAGCCTGGCAAAGGATCTCAATCAAACTTCATCTTCTTAACTAATGACTCCCTGTGGGACTTCCAGGTCTTGGCCTGATGCACCTTGGAGTCCAGCGCCATGTCTGGCTTTTCTGGACCCAAATGTGAATTTGTACTCATTATACTGCACTAAATCAGGAGAGCACGCAAGTAATAAGGTAGTTCAAAGTAATCTTTGCACATGCTTCACACTTCAACCATGATTTAAAAGTTCTCTCCGAAGCTGTAGGCTTGATTCATTTCAGTTTCTCATCAAAATGTGTAGATCATGCTGTTATTTGAACTTACATTACAGTACAGAGGGCAGTGTAGTGTAATAGTTTATTTAACATTTTTACATAAATAGTTCAGCCGAGACAGTTTATTTGACATTCGATTGTTGACATAAAACAATCAGCTGTTATGGAAGGCCATCTTAACCATCAGAGCAATCTAAGAAAATAAAACGTCTTTCTAAAAGATTAAAAGTGAGCTGACTGAATAAATACGATACAAACATAAAATAATGTCCCATGAAAATATTAGCTACAAACAACATTTCATACACAATACAGTTGTACAGTACACAACAGCATTTACATGTTCCAACATTTACAGATAAATAAACAACACAACTAAGACGTTTTGTCTGTGGCTATGAATACTGAACTAGGATAATTTGAGGTATGAGCTCAGTTATGCTTTACACAGAGCTCAGGATATAATAGTAAATGTCTTTCATTATGTATGCCTGGGCCATTTGAGCATAAGGGTTATTCAAGTAGTGTACTATGACTCCAGCTTCTTAGCACAATACGCAGTACTGCACAATCTTGTCCTTGTCAATCTTTAATATTTAGGTCAAGTGCTTGTGAAGAGTAGATGGACAATTAAATCAGTTCAGAATACCTGTACGTACCTGATTCCTTCCTTTGCTCGTACTCTTTTTAATCATCTCTCTTTTTTTGTCAATACTGATATAATCTGTTTCTGCCATCAGTCCCATCGTCACTTCAACCAGGTGCATACATAGAATTTGCACAAAAAAATTATTAATTTAACAAAGAGAAAAACTTGAGCTGCAATTTTCTGATTCTTTTTTAAGTATTTAATATTCATCATCTGTGATCCTCCTGCCACATACGAGAGTGATTAGGGATTCGTTATAACGTCGCCTGTCAGTGCTCAGCCAGTGTACATGTGTGCAGTGGATCAATGGTGATTCTCCAGCATGTAGCCTGGCCTTGTCGTGTGGTGAAGGGGTGCGCAGGGAAGGAGCGGGCAGATTAAAGCAGCTTTGTCTGTGCGTAAGTGGATTATCAGCAGGTAGAGTGCTCCCTGTGTTTCTGCAGCGATTGCATTAGTGCACTTCCTGCCTGGCCACAGAGAGGACCATCTGCCATTTAGCTCTGATGGATGGTCCCAAGCAGACGTCAGTCTCCTCTACGCAGAACACCTGCTGTATCCTGATCAGACTGTTGGCTCTTATTAGAAAAGCCCATCACTTTGTTTCATGATAGCATCTTGCTGCTGAGGCTCAAATAAGAACAACTATGGCAGAGACTACACACACACGCACGCTCAGAAGTGTAAAACAAGGTAAACATATTTGGGTGCTTAACCCATGTGGCATTGTTCCAATACATACTATACCAGGTAGACATATAAACAAGCGTCATTATGGACTACATTATGCCCATTGCTCATTATATTGGTGAACAGACTGTAATATTTTGACTGGCAGCAAATGGACGTAGCTGTGCCAATTCCTAACAGGATTGTGTGACTTGAAGCATAAGCTCACCCAGTGATAAAGTACAGTGTGTCTACTTCTTGCACGTAAGAGAGAAAAGAGAAAGAGAGGGGCCGACAAGGAAAGCAAACCAGAAGGAGGAATATATAGGAGAATGAATATAAGATGCAGTAGATCGAGAGAAACATAACTATAAAGAGGAAATATCCGATTGTACAAAGGGAAACAAAGTCACACTTTAATCCCATGGATCAGACAAGTGGATCATTCAGACATTATACAGTAGAAATTTAAAAATAGGAAGAGATAACGGCCTTTCATGTGACAAAATGGGAGACATAAATGAATAGAGAATGTATCCATACATAATAATAAAGAAGTAAAAATCGTTGGTCAAAGAAAGATGAATTATTTGTTGAGAAATAACAGCTGCACGAGGTGCAAAATAGAAAACAGAGAATTTACTAAATGGAAAATGTCCTACAGTTAAACTTGTATGACTTGGCATATTTGAATAATCAAATGCAGTATGTGATGGTAGATACCGAATGACAACATATTTATAATTTTAACATCCACAAATGTACATATAAATGCACACTGACATGAAGTGCTGATTTTTAATAAAACATATAATATACATACAGCTGGCCTGTCTGCTTGCACTGTGCTGGAGGTCTTGTCGTACAGCTACATGTGTGTTAGTAGATAACAGTGAATCCCTGTAAGCTCTCGGCTGAATCTGAATCCCTGCCACCAAGACACACACTGGTCTATCTTTTATTATTACCTCTTCAGCCATTGTCACATTGATTACCATCTCCCAGTTGACCTCATATATAATGCATTTCCGTTTCAGCTTGCTCTTTGTGTATTTTTTATACATCCCCAGAAGGAGAAAACGTTTTTCCCTTTAAGACATTTATTCTTTCAACAGCAACTATGTGTGGAGAATCGGTGTCAGTCACAGAACAATAACAGGTTTTGTTGCACTGTGAGAAACCCTCTCAGTGTCGCAGGAATGCTCTCAGCCAGATCAGAAGCCCTGATAGCCACCAAAAGGCAGCCAGAAGAAAGACCCTGTCTTCTCCTGACACCCGTCTCCTACCTCTCGTCACTTTATCTCATCAAGCCTGTCAAGAAATAAATTAGAATACAGCAAACGCAGGGAAAATGGAAGCCGTGTCCTTTGTGACACACATGACATTGGCTGACAGTCTTGTTTTGCCGTGAATGCTTCCATAATTTCCTGCATGTGTATTTTGTGATCGATTCCAGTTTGCTGCACAGCTCTGGTTTGATAACATAATGCTGTTGCCTTTTCTTGTTGATGGGACACACATGTAATTGCCACTGAAATCTTAATTTGCAGAGGAGTAGAACTTTAATTAAAAGGAAAAAAAAATATTTTGGATGATATATTTTCATTTCAAAATGATATTTCAAATTTTACAATAGCCTAATGACAGCATTGGGTGTAATTGTTGCATATTTTAAAGAAGCCATCCTTACTTTTTATTGATTTTTAACGCTAGTTTTATGAAAATCTTCTGGATTTAGTGAAAGTTAAAGTGGGAAACAAACATTCCCACCAGTATATAAAAAGGTATAATGGTCCTCTACTTGTAACAGTGAGTCACAGATGTGGTATCTGAAATCATGTCTGTAATCCTGTGTTCAAAAAGCAAGGTCAGCATCGAGAAAGCAGTCAGACCACAGGGTTATGGCATGCAAGCAGTTGTCAAAAGGTAATGGGTTATTAGAAACCAGCTCCAGGGGATGAGCTCAGTAATGATGGCTGGTGGGCAGGTGTAGTATGGCAGGTCCTCTAGGTTAGATTTTATGCGGACTGTGCATCATTGCTTTGCAGCGGAGATTCATTGTAGTTTATACTGGCCATAGGTCTTCAGTTAGACCAACCTGTGTGTCTTCAGATGTAGGAATAATAACACCTACAAGTCAGAGTGATCCCTGAGCTCTGTGACTCTGTGATTTTAGATTCAGTAGACATGAACATGTTAGTCATCTGTGAGACTATCTGCTCACAGAAATATGTGTTCCTGAGAAAGCTGAATTTCTCCAGTACAGATGACCAGAGGGTGAAAGTGCAGATTCTGTGATCTTTCACTCATGTGGCTTCCAGCTGTTTCTGCAGCTCTGCAAACCTGCTCACCCACACTGCTGAACTCTTTAGCCTTCCCCTTCTCTGCATTTCCAACGTGATGTTTCGTTTTGTTCAGTCGTTCAGAGAAACACAAATGTATTTTATCCATGAGCATAGGAATAGCCAGCCATCAACTTTAGCTTTTTTAGCATCAGCTAGTGGGTTGCCATCATCCTGTGTGCGAAAAACTAATGAAACTGTCCAGGCGAGAGTGTGAGCATCTTATGGTGAATACAGCATGCAGATGAGAGGGCACTTCAACCTAATCAAAAACTCACTTGCTTGTGTGCCCATATGACTGTGCTACTACATGCCGGTGTTTGCGTGCACGCTCAATTACCGATCATTTCCAATCATTCCAATCTCATCATGCGTATCTGCTACACAAAGCCAGAGTGAACAAATATAATTTCTTTGCAATAATTATATTAAAAATTCTGTGTGTTTCACTGTTAATCTTAATGCAGGCTATATGTCTTACCATGCTCTATGCTGTCTTTACCTGTTGTATGCTCTGTGATCCTCCAGATAAAGTAATAATTCCTGCAGGGGAGGACTTCTATCTCACCGATCTGATACAGATATCAAGCTCATGCCTGTGTGCATCTTGGAGTGTTACACTATGCCTGCCTCTCAATAATAACCCTAAATCTTCACCACTGCCCACTATAGCCCTCCACCCACTGCTCACTGCCTCAGGCCACTTATATTCTATCAAAACAAGCAGCATGGCCATCTCAGTCTTCCACCACCTGCAGAGCCTTTTACTGCCCTTTCCAGGAGCGCCAGGGCGCTGATGTAACTAAAATACACACCTGCTCACCTAACTGCTGACAGGTGAAATGGTTTTCCCTGCAGCACTGAAAGCACTGTACAGGGACGAACGGATAAACATTGTTTCACTTTGGTGCCGCATGATTCTGATTTGAAATAATTACAGAGAATCGGTGGAAACCTTTAAGTCAGTGTTTAATCTTTGAATGTTTGCTTAGCCCAGAGAGTTCCCGCTGAATGGCAACAGTCAGCCCCAGCCGGTATCCGAAACCAAAGTGATCTGGCTGTCTGTCAAATAAAACCCTCCCGCAAATGCCCACCGCCCTTCCCTATTTGACCCAGCGCAGCTTTCATCTTCCTCCTCTGAGTACAAAGTGAATGTTGTGCTGCTGCTGGGACCCAGCCAGCCAAGGAAGGAGTCTACCACTCAGACACTGACTGCAAATTATAAAATCACCCCCACCTGTATACCTCGACTCTCTCTCACTCGCTCTTCTTTCTTTCTCTGTCTCTCTCTCTTCAAACTCATAAACACCCAGGATTCCATTTTGCAGAAAATACATTTTGCCATAAATGCTGTGCTGTTAGTTTTCTGGGCTGCAGGATTACAGGTTATATCCAGGCCTCCAGATATACACTGGCAGACCAGTGTCCCACTGACCCTCCAAAGCCTGCAATTTAGCAGGGTTATTTATGGAGCGAGGAGAACACATCCTCCCCACCTGCTTCTCTCTGCTTTCATGATGCTGGACAGCCGCAGAAGCCCCTTCACACTTGTGCCTCAGCCCTTCCCTGCTTGGTGAGCATGGCACTTTCTCTGTGAGCCACAATCCTATTACCCTTCTACGGCCTCGTGGTGGGGTGATAAGAGCAGCACTGCGTCCTGCAAGAGGGGTAGTGCTGAGCTTCCTTTAGCTGCGGTAGGTGGCTTAACCATGGGAAGAAGGCTCATCATTTCAGTGGGAATTAGCTTTTTGCAAATAGCTGTGTATGTTTGTTAAAGATGAAATTGCCTGGAGAAAAATAAACCCAACTATGGCTGTCAAAACATCTGTAGAAAAAAAGACATTGAAATAGACATTATGATAAAAAGTAGGGCAGGAAATAGACTTACGACATCTGTGAAGAAGACCGAACTGCATTTCAATTTGTGGAACAAAAACAATGCTGTATTTTTGAGTTTGGATTGAAGCATACAGTACCATATCACAGTCAGAGGTAATTTGCTATACATTTTTACTTTCGGGAACACTGCACACCTAACAGGAATACTGTCTTTACAAAACCTTATTTGGGTTATTTGTGCTCACAATTTAATTTGACATCACTGCTTTGTACAATGCAAAGTAAAATTGCATCTCCTCCTGACTCACTGAATTGTAGCAACAGTTGCAGGTGCATGCTCGTTGCCTCAAAAGGCAAAAAGAAAATTGACATCATGAATTTAACGTTCACTCACATATGCCTTTGTAGCCTTTGTACACACTGAGACAAGCACACAAACAAGGGAAACACACTCCCAGAGACACAATCGCCTCACACGCAATGTGATATTTATCCACATTGTGCTGAATGTTTATTCAAATAGCAACCATTTCTGTGCAGTGCTTTGAAAAATGCAGTCGACCACAGTATTTCTCCCCATGCACTTGCCTCTGCTGTGCACTACCAGGGGCCCCGACACTGTTAGATATATTAAAAAGCAGATAGCCTATCTCTCACCACCTGAAAGGAAATTAATGTCACCTCATTGAAATTGGCTGTCTTTCATTGCAAAGGAAAATCATTATTTCAGATGTCTATTTGGCTGCCTTTTCTTTCCATCATTTTGGAAATGCACTGAACTGCAGTGACATTTGATTACTTTAAGGTCTCTTAATGCAAAAATTCATTTGATGTTTCAGAACGCATTCTGTGCATGCTGCAAGTTTAATGTACACATTTCATTTTGCGTCTGTGTGTCCAAGTTGTATGTAACCTTCCGCTTGTTTGTCAGCTGACAGGGTGATCTCATTGTAACACATGTAAGAGTGAAAGTGCTGACAATGCTGTTAACCTTCCCATCAAAGCCCAAGCTTTTCTTCGAACCCCCTCCTCACTCAGACCTTCATGTGAGCATCAATCTCAGGCCTGTACACTGCGCCTAATTATGCCAAGGCCGGCATGAGGAGTGGAAGGAGCCTCCACTGTACGACTCTAACCATGTCAGAGCCAAAAAGAAGGAATACGAGAAAAGGGGTTGATAATTAGGAATCTGGTCTGTTTTCCTTTTCCACTTCCGCTCCTCTCCATCTCACCCTGCTTCATCTGCATGTTTCAGAAGGTTCCTCCAATTACTGAGGCAGTACCCCCAACCGCTTCTCCATCCGCCACCAGGGGGAAATGTAGGAGAGTGTGTGAGGAGATGAGAAAATGGAAGGATTCTGAGAACAGTGTGAGTTTGAATTAATGGTTTAAATTTGCCGTTCTACAGGATAAGGTAAAAATGAAGGTGAGGGAAATTTGCATTGAAGTTTCTGCAGTTTACACATTACAGCGACAGCAAAAGAGCTTGCTTTGTACATGGACAAACACATGCCTACAGTAAATATTTCCCCAAAGGGACCCCTCATATGCACTGTGCTCCTTAAAAATGGTGGTGTGACGTCAACTAAAGCAGGATACGGTGTGAGCCAGCAGCCTTGTGGGAACATATAGATGTCATACATTCACGCAGGATGTACTCTTCATTGTGTGAGTCATTAGCTATCTCATGGATTATCAGCCACCAGTGAGGACAGCAGCCTTTAAATGACAAAGCTGTAATATCAATCATACTGAAATATGGACTCATTACAGACATCTGAGTTTGTCACATCCACTGCAATATCCATACATTGTGGATCACTACCACATGCGCAAACACGCAGTAAAAGCACCCTCACACTCGATCTCATTTATGAGTTTTGCAGAATCAGCTGTTAGCAGAGGTGACAATATGGTGGTGCTGAGGGAGAGGGTGGTGAAGGTGAAAATGACTGAAATCTGGCAGGGTTACTGTCACCTTTTCACACTGATTGGAGCTGAGGTTAATGTTGCTGCAGTACTGTCACCTCTGTATGAGGTAAACAGTTCAAAATGGTTGACCACTGAAGGTGCATTTATGTGCAGAATGAAAGAGTGCAAATAGCTATTCCACAGTACTGTAAAACCAAGGCTTTTAGGACCCCCAAAAAAGATAGCTATTATAGAAGCTGTTGCATCTGCACAGTTGTTGAGTGAAACCCCTTCACTGTTCCCGAACAGAGAAAAACAGATTTCAAACAGCCAATTATTACACTCTATTAGTGCTTGAAATATCAAATTTGATGGAAAAGAGCTCTTTGATGGAAAAGTTAAGTGTACTGGGCTTAATGGCAATAATGCATTCAGAGTAAGAGAAGAACATATGTGACAGTAGCTACAAGCATTATCTTATATTTTCACCTGGAAAGGTGTTGAATGAAGGGCCTTTTTTCCCAATGTATGCTCCAGCTGCTTTTACTGTAGATCTGGAGACACTGTCTCCCTTTTCAGTTGCCATTAGTTCCCCCTAAAATAGCAGATGGTAGCAAAAATCTCTGTATCTTATCTCCTCATTCTTAGTTGGCCAGTATCAGCCCCGTCCTCGCTCTGCCGCTCACTTTTAGCAGAGATTAGGATGTATGAATTCATTGGGCTGGCTGTGGCTGTAGTGGTATAAAATGAACACATGTGAACCTTGTATAAAGTAATGTGTGCTACACTATCACTTCATATTTCAGTCAACCCCATAATTCTTAGTTGTCCCTGATTTATAACTGAGAATTGCTACACAATCCCCTCCACCACCCTGCATTCATACACAGAAACCAATGAGAGGCATGTCATTGCTTCTTATGAATAAAAATGGATGATATTATGGGGGTTTCATTTCAACCATGTAATGTTGCTGTCATTTCTACTTCTCGGAGCCCGACGTGTGGCACGCCAGAGAAATATTCCCCAGATCCCATGAGAGAGATTTCATTCTCACATGGCCATAAGTCCTGCATCATCCTCAGAATATGAATTCATCCAACGGGGATGGATGGAAACACAATTGCCTCTGGGTATAACAGGCAAACCTATTCAAAACATACTGCAATCATCGGAGGAGTTAGTATAGTTACAAGGCAACAGTGGGGACCAACCTAATTTACTCAGGCCACTAATGTTGCCTAGAAATCATCCAGAGTACTTATCTAGCAGAGGAAGCCTCTCATCCCAATGCATTAATATCATGGCATCACTCTCTATGAAGCTAGCATGGGTAGCACCCTGCCAGAGATTTGACCCTTTCAGCCCAGACAGATTGGTGGAGTGGCACCAGCATATGCAGTGTGAGGGGGGGGACAACGGGGGGGGCAGGGAGAGGCAGAGAAAGAGAAAGAGTTAGTTTTAGACAACACAACACACAACAGATTAACAAAGCACCATATTAACCTTCAGGTGCATCTAATTGTTGGGAAATTGAATGCAGCTCTCAGTGAGGGGGGGATCAATATATCGAGCTGGCCTGGCTTACAACCTCTAATCCTGCAAATCTTCTTGAGGTCCTGAAGTGCTGTATTGAATATCCGAATGACTCGGATAGCACTGCTTAAGCATAATTTATGTAATGCGTCTGCCTGTGTACACTTTCACTCCCGCTAGGGCCCGGCGATTTTTCAAGATGTCGACCTTTTCTCCCGTCAAGATATATTTAGCTGTGTGAGGTTAGATTAACGTCAAACATCAACTTGCGCTTTGAAAGGATGAACGTCTGTAATAATCAGTTTGTCGGCTTGATCTAAATCGTAATGGTACACAGCTAAATGGAGAAACATCTGAAGCTATTGATCACAGTTGGTTCAGTAGACAAAATCCAGTATGGCACAGAGGAAGTGAAATATCTCCTTCATCAAGAGCTGAGTGAAGCCTGCACATATGCTCTGCCTCCCACGCCCCTAATGTTTATCATGAAAACAAATGGCCTCTTCTCTTTGTTTAGAAGCTGTGACTCTGCACGAGCTGATTTCAGAGGGAATAACAAATGTGCATTGTCTTACTTGCTGCATTTTTCAAGTGTTTCTCTTAATTAAATTATTCTATTTTTTTTTACTTGTAATTGTCCATAGAAAAACACATTTTGTATCTTTGTAGCTCATTAATCTGCAGAGTCTTGTCATCTGTGATGCTGCCCTAAAGCCTCTTGTCTGTCCCTTCAATCACAGGTTACTGTGCCACTTGTCATCTGCAGTCATGCCTGTTATTGAGAGGCTTCCCTTAGGCCGCCTCTTTGTCTTTAGTCCCTCGATTAAATTATAGCGACATCTGGCATGGATCCTCAGCTGTAATGGCCCTTCTTTTCATCTCATCCATTTTATTGGCATAATAGACCTCTGATGAAATATTACAAACCTACAGCTCCTTCTCTGTGCTTCTCTGAACTCCGTGTGAGGGTCAAGTGAAACAAGTCATTGGTTCATGAGACTTTAATGATATAGCAAATTAAAAAGATGTATTCAAATTGGCGCCAATAACATCAGGAAATAGCAGACTGTCTGCAATCCCCACATATTGAAGTCATTGGATAAATTACTTTTGAAATTACATGAGCACTCTAATCACACTAAACGTGTGGCTAGTGACTCATGTACACTTGTCATGCTGAGGGGGTGGTGGGTGGTGATATTTTTAACCTCTCCAAGGCAGTGGTGGATATTGTTCACAGCAGTTTGCTTCTATTCCTGGATATAGAGGACATTGTGTTGGAAAGACATCCTCCTTGTGTCAGCTCACAGTTGCACTTTCCCGCATATAACGCATTTGATGCACCTTTGTTATGCAAAAGATGCGCAATGAAGAGAATTTCATCAGTGAAAAATGGAATTCCTGCTGCCCCTCCTCCTCCCCGTGGTCATGAGTGCTGCTGGAGGTGCAGGAGGTGGAGGAAAATCCCCTCCACTCCAATCTTGTTAAGCTGACGTACTTGGCCTTTTTATATTTCATGTGCCTCTTCTATGCAGTAGAGGGATGGGCAGGTAAATGCTGAGAGGGGGTGTTCAAAGCAGGCGAACCTGTATTCAGAGAAAACTCAGAATTCTGTGGATGTGTAAGTGAGAGCACAAACTGCAAACTGACATGAACCCAGTGGTACTTGATGAAAGATAATAATTATTCACATGGTATCTTGCTTACAGTATCAATGCACATTTCCTGACCTCGCACATTTACAGAATATTTAACTACTTTCTATTGTTCCACCTTTATTCACAAATGCTAATTCTGCAGGAATTGCAAACAGTTGTATTTCATTAGTGGATGCTTGCAAATGTTCTGCTCTTGCCCTGCTTGCTTTAGTGCTGCCTTGGGTGACAACATAATAATTGATAGCCAAAGAAATTATGTTGGAATTAGATGCACCACTAGCTGGTTGATATTACTTCTCTCTGTTGGCTCTTTGTTGCCTTGGGGTGGTCAAGATCTTCTGCAGCGCAAGTAATCTGTCGGAGAATCCAAAGAACTCAACCTGTTTTGCTCTCTGTTTATAGCTCTCAAGCAACTCTCAAATTATTTAACAGATACAAATGAGTCACATTACGATTAAAAGCTAAATATGTCAATCACAGCTTTTAAGGTTGAAAGATAGCAAAAATGTATATCTGTAAATGTTTGCTAACATGATTATACGCTTTCTTGTTATTATACCTTCACCCCCCCCCCCCACACAACCATCTACTAGCTAAACATGACAGCATCACAGGTTCAGCGGAAATGCCACTGATATGACATCTGCACACATTGACAATCATATATAATGTTCCTCTAATACTGGCCTGTGAAAAAACACATGAAGTGTACACTTACCTCCCCCGAATGAATATTTAATGCTCATCCAATGCCTATGCACATGTATGTATGCCTGCCAGTATAATAATAATAATAATAATAATAATAATAATAA